>JADRCH010000163.1:1655818-1677878 GCA_019843965.1 Rhynchomys soricoides
AACTGACAGTGAGGGTCATAGACACTGACAGTGAGGGTCATAGAAACCAACAAGCCTCAGAAATGCACCCCCCCACACACACACTAGTTCACTTAACAAGTACCTAGGGCTGGGGCTGGGGCTCAGTGAGTGGACAGCTTGTCTACTGAGAGGCTGGCTCCACTCTCAGCATCACAGAAACATGGTAATACACACCTATCACCCCAGTGCCAGGCAGACAGAGGCAGGAGGATCAGAAATTAAAATCATCTTCTACTATATATTAAGTTTAAGTGTGGCCTGGGCCACATGTTACCCTGTCTCAAAGAGCAAAGCAGGAGCTTGGGGAGATGGCTCTACAAGAAACTGACAGCCTGAGTTTGTTCCCCAGAAGGTAGAAGGAGAAAATAATGGCCCCCAAAGGCCATCTTGAGCTCCACACTGCTTACCCCCCCACAATAATTAATTAATTAATTAATCTTTTCTTTCTTTTTTGGTTTTTTGAGACAGGGTTTCTCTGTGTAGCCCTGGCTGTCCTGGAACTCACTCTGTAGACCAGGCTCCTCCTGCCTCTGCCTCCCAAATGCTGGGATTAAAGGTGTGCACCAGCGCCAGCATGCCCAACTAATAATTTATCTATCTATCTATCTATCTATCTATCTATCTATCTATCTCTGTCCCTGTGCACTCTGGGTGATCCCTGCTTCACTAGCATCCAGTCATAACTTATGGGTCATGCACAGTTCTGGGTGAGAGAGCTTGTCTCAAGAGAAGGAAAAGTTTGGGAGAGCCAGAGGGTGTCTCCCACCTTTGACTCTGGAACTGGGGAGGCAGAGACAAGCAAACTTCTGTGAGCTTGTGGCCAGCTTGTCTATCCAGTGAGTTCCAGGACAACCAGGGTGGTGTAGGTGAGACCTTGCCTCCAACAAAACAACACGACCAAAAATCAACAAGGAAAGTCTGGGACAGCAAGAGTTCAGCAGGAAGAAGACCTTTCTGCAAAAGTGGATGACTCATGCCTGCTCCAGACTCATGTGTGATGAGAGCCCAGAACACAAAGTTGTTTGCAACAGCTAGCTATAAGTGCAAGGTTGTGCCTATGGGGCGGGGGTGAGAGTTGGTGCTGACAGACCAGTGTAAGGCCAGGACAGTTAGGGCTACATAAAGACCCTGTCCAAATGTTAAATTGTTTGTTTGAGACAGAGTCTCGCTATGTAGACCAGGCTGGCCTCAAACTCACAGATCTGCCTGCTTCTGCTTCTTGAGTGCTGGGATTAAAAGTGTGTGCTGCCAGTGCTCAGCTCAAAATGTTAACTTTTATAAAAAGGCTTATTTTATGCTTGGTTTTTTGTGTGTGGTGGTTTGTATGTGCTCAGCCCAGGGAGTGGCACTTTTTGGAGGTGTGGCCTTGTTGGAGTAGGTGTGGGCTTTAAGAGCCTCATCCTAGCTGCCTGGAAGTCAGTCTTCTCCTAGTGGCCTTCAGATGAAGATGGAGAACTCTCAGCTCCTCCCACACCATGCCTGCCTGGATGCTGCCATGTTCCCACCTTGATGACAATGGACTGAACCTCTGAACCTGTAAGGCAGCCCCAATTAAATGTTGTCCTTATAAGAGTTGCCTTGGTCATGGTGTCTCTTCACAGCAGTAAAACCCTGACTAGGACAATGTGTATGAGTGTTTTGCATTCAGGTATGCTTGTGCACTGTGCATGCAGTACCCACAGGGGCCAGCAGAGGGCACTGGCTTCCCTGGAACTAGTTATAGACAGTTGTGACCTGCTCTGAGTGCTGGGAATTGAACCTCAGTTTCTTGTCAGAGCAGACAGTGCTCCTCACTGCTAAGCCATATCTCCAGCCTCCCAAATGAAATCAACTTTAAATTACATTTTAGTGTGTGCATGTGCCATGCTTAACTGTGGAGGTCAGAGAACAGCTTTGGAAGGTGGGTCTCCAATTCTACCTTGTGGGTTTCAGGAACTGAACTCAGAAGTCAAGCTTGGCAGTGGGCACCTCTCCCCAGCCCGATGCTTCTGTTCATGTGTGTATGTAGTTTGAGGACTGCCCTCCCTTCCCCCCCAGGGCCTTGGGGGCTTGAAAACTGCTCTCTACCAGTTCACTACAGCTCTAAACTCTGTCCACAAGGCCTTGCACGCAGTAAGGTCACCTCTGGCTTTCACATCCCTCCTCCCCTCCCCCCCCCTTGCTTCTTCTCTTTTACCCCAGATGGGTCAGGCAGTCCAGCCTCAGGACCTTTGCACTTGCTGTTTTTGATGCTCGTAAGTCTCTTTGTGCCAGCCTTGGTGGCTCCTGTCTGTCATACCAACACTCCTCAGGATTAGATGGAATGCTTGCCTGGCCCGCAGAGGGAGTAGGAGGCCCTGTCTCTACCCCACCCCACTGAAACACTCTTTCCTCTTTTCGGCCAGTCCACAAGCTGACGTCCTTCTACCCCCTCCGATTCTCAGCTTTGTTCTTTTACATTATTTCTAGCATGTGTGTGTGTGTGTATGCTACCCAAAGTCTATGTGTAGAGATCACAGGACAGCTTGGGGTGTCGCTTCTGCCCTTGCATCGCGTGGATCCGTGTGATCTAAGTCAAGTCATCGGGTTGGGCAGCAAGTGCGAGTCAACCTACTGGACCCTCTCACTGGCCCCAGTGACCTTATCTCAAGGTGATTTCTCTGGCTTGTGAGCTCGGTAGGATCCATATGGTCATTCCATTTGTGCCGTCACTAGGGCCACATCTCACCAGGCCTGCAGCTGCTCACCAGTCGGCCAGCTCAGACACTCAGCGCGAGACACTGGGAGGATTGTGAAGTGGGGAAAAGAAAAGTCTGTTTACAGAGTACTGTGGAGCCCCAGCTCATTGTGTCCTTATCAATGTCCTGGAGACTTCGAGCAGGGGCCCCGCCCACAAGTATCAATGGGGTGACCAGTGTGTCGGTGGGAGGGTCTGGAGTGCCCCTCCCCCTCCTTTCTGCTTTCTGCTGCTTCTATTCAAACCTCTGAACCTGGGGTAGATAGGGACCATTGTTATGGTCTGGCATTTGTTTGGGGAGGGACATTGTGGAGCTGCATTGCTTCCTTACAAATAACTAATTAGGGGTTGTTGAGATGGCTTGTCACCAAGCCTGGTGACCTGAGTTTGATCTTTCAGACTCACAGGGTGGAAGGAGAGAACTGATTCCAAAAGCTGTCCTCTGGCTTTCCTACACACAAGCATCATGTGTAAATGCTATAAAGTTAAACAAACAAACAAAACCTAGTTAGGACTGGGGCTGTCACTCAGCTGGTGCGAGAGAAGCCTGCTCCATCCTCCTCAGGCCTGCTAATGCTCACCTGCCATCCCAGCATTCTGGAGGGAGAGGCAGGCACATCTCCATGTGAGGCTCCAGAAAAAAAAACAAAAAAAACAACTTTTCACAAAAATAGATAGATAGATAGATAAAAATTATAGCCCAGGGTTTGAGGTTTTCTAACTCCACCATGGGGCTGTGCAGGTTTTGATTGTATCTTCTTGTTGCTGAGACAGTGTCTCACTATATAACCTCCAGTGGTCTGGAGCGTACTGTGTAGACCAGACAGACATCCACCTGCTCCAACTCCAGAGTGCTGGGATTAGAGGTGTGTGCCACCCCACCTGGATTGGAATGATGAGTTTTGGTCTCACTATGTAGTATGGACAGCCTGGAAGGAACTGCAGCCTCGAGCGATGAAATGATGGGCATGTGCCACCATACTCAGCTAGGGGTGGCATCTTAGGTCTCAGGTCCTGTAAGGCATAGGGTAGATCTATCACCTCATATCTATATAGAGATAGGTACACAATCCCACAGCATGTGTGTGAGAGAGGACAGCCTGCAAGTGTCCGCCTCTTCACTTCCCTGCCTTGATCTCATTTGCTGCTATGGACACCAGCACCTGGCCTGTAAGCTTCCAGAGAGGATCCTGTTTCCATTTCCTGTCTTCTTGCAGATGCCCACAGCCCTGTTGGTCTTTGCTTGAGCTCTGGGGGTCTGAACCTAGGTCCTCAGGCTTTTGCTGCAAACACCTTACATAGTCCTCCAAAACAGAAACATTCCATCCTGTAGGAAGATCCTTAAGCAGGAAGGTAAATAACTCAAAAGAGCTTCAGGAAGTCCCTGAAAACCACCAGATTCACTAGGGCCTCTTCTCACCAGAGTAAGCAGTAAAAGCTGATCGTCCCTCTGAGACTAGCAGAACAGAGCTACAAAGAAGACTCTAAACTCAAGCTACAAAGATGACTCTGAGGCCAGACTGGCTGCCTGTAAGGAGAAACCAGCTGAGCTGCCTGGAAGAGATTAAGACTACCAGAGGCACCCGGAAAGGCCACTCTCTACCCTGGTGGGCTGCCTGCAGGCTGTGCAATGTGCTCCAGGATCCCAGCTTTTGTGAGCTGTCACTATGCTGAAGTAGGCTTTGGTGATGCAGCTGTCTGAGTCTTTTGTGCTCCTGTAACATGCATAATCCTGTAAGTAACCCCAATAAAAGGCATTGGCTCAGCAAGCTGGACTCCGGTGGTATCCACACTCTAGGTTGTTGTGGGATCCCTATGTGAAGTTAGTAGATGTGTATGTTACGTCACCCCAGGAAAAGTTTTCTCACATAATATAGGTGGCTCCTGATCAGGGATTCGACAGAACCGGAGGTGAGTTGAGGAGCGAGTGCATGGCCCATGGCTGAGGCTGAGAGGAACCGAGGAGGGAAGTCCTGGGGGCTGTCTTTTCCTGCATGGTGTGTGGTAGCATGCCGCTGCAGTGCTCTCACAGCGGTCACATCCTTCTTGCCATGGGTGGTAGACCTGCCCCCAAGGCTGAGCCATCGAAATGAGGGGATGTCTGTGGGAGGAGTCTCAGCATGGCAGTCTTTGTCTATGTGGTATGAGGTGGCATGCCTGCTTGGTAAGGTGGGGGCACCACGTGGATACGGAGATGCCCTGAAAACAGTTGCAAGTTCAGAGACTTTGCAGTCTTTAAGATTAGTGCAGCAGAGGTGGCCTGGCTACTGTGTGTGTCATCAGAAATGGATCTGAGGGTGAGATGGTGGCCAAGCAGGTGGTCTGTGTAAAGGAACAACTGCAACAAGAAAGGCGAGATGCAGCACCCTCCGTGTTAGCCTCGGCTTCAGGAAGTGCATCAGATGAAGGACGGGACGAGAGAGAAGTGGTCAGTGATAGAAGACACCCTCAAGGCTGACCTTTAGTGTGGAAAATAGGGGGATCTGTGACCCTACCTACAGACGGGGCCTTTACAGAGTGACAAGGAAGTACTCTGACGTTGGGGGAGACCTTAAACATGTGGAGAAAGAGCCTGTGTCAGCCTGGCGTGTGAGGCTGTGGGACTTGGGAGCAGATAGGATCATGGCTGCCCTGGAGGCAGAAAAGTGAGAAGTGTAACTTCCCATCCCTCCTCAGGTCAAGGCAGCATAACCAGAGACGGTGTGAGCGCAATCAGCCTTGGTGGACGGGCTCATCAGCGCCTCTGGGATCAGGCTGTTATCTCCTCCTGAAGTCTCCATAAATGTCCGGGAACGGACAGAGTAGAGGGGAGAAAGGGACTCTTGTGGGTACTAGGATAAGGAAAACTGTGTTTGAACCCAGCTCACTGAACCAGACAGACTTGTGTTCATGGAGGAGTTAAGAAAAATTGGGTCCAGCGGGACCGAGGTTGGTATGGAGTTGTAGCGGCTTCGCTGAGCCCTTTGGCAGGCAAGATCTTTATAAAGTAGGAAAGGTTTTGGCAGGTTTCTGACTTAGACCTGCTTAGAAAGGAAAGGAACAGCCTGGAGGAGATAGTAAGAGGGTGAAGCAGAGGAACGGGTTTGTTCAAGTTACTTCAAGACAAAGGAGCCAGGATTTGTGTCCCGCTGGAGCTCCTAAGGAGACTTGACAGAAGCGACTGGCTGAGGAGTCTGCTGAGCCGTTCCCGGAAGACCTGTGCTAGAACAATACAGGGGAAGACATCAAGCCTGTCGCAGGGCTGGGAATTATCCCCAGACTCAGGAGGGTGTATTTCTCTCCATCAAGAGTTATGTTAGAGGTGGAGGTGGTTTGCCCAGCCACAAACTCCCTGGACAGCCAGTGTGGTGAGTGGAGAGGCTACAGCCATAGTGCCAACCCAGGGCCTGTCTGACACAAGGAGCCAGCGGGCCAGGCGCACAGGGGTGAAAGCAGGGTCACATTCACATTTGTCCCCCAGTAGGTCTGGGCAGATCAGGCTCACTGAGCTTCTTGGGGCTGTAGAAATGTAGGGAGGCTCCAGGGAAGAGCTCCAGGGTATGGAGACCTAATGTCTCAGAGAGAGGACAGGTAACAACAGACTTTCAGAGAGCTGCCCCGGGTTCATCTCTGTAACCCACCATTTGTTATGGGATGGTGGTTTGAGATGTCACCTTGTCCTCCTGCCTGGTCTCTGAAAAAAGGTTTTATTAACATAAGACACAATGCTAACCTCTGAGTGTTTTGCAGATTTAGAAAACCACATTTTTAATCCCAGCACTCAGGAGGCAGAGGCAAAAGGATCTTGGTGAGTTCAAGGCTAGCCTGGTCTACAGAGTGAGTTCCAGGACAGCCAGGGCTACACAGAGAAACCCTGTCTCAACCAACAAACAAAAAAACCACAAGGGGAAAAAAAAAAGGACAAAGAAGAAAAATCAGAGCCACCGCCAGGTGTAAAGGTTCCTCCACTGGAGCTGGTTTCATTGAAAGGAAAAAAAGTCTAAAAACCAAACAAACAAACAAAAAAACAGAAGACAGGCTACTTGGGTGGGAAAGGACGGTCACTCTTAAGGGCATGAAAGCCCCAGGGCCAGGGCCGGGCTACCTTCCTGTGAATTGTTGGCCAGGGAAGACCCCTGCAGCCCCACAAAGCATAAACCTACTGCTACTGTTGTTGGTTGCCTGCCTGAACCTGCAGGTCACACCCCTTGCTGAGGACAGCGCATGTGCACGCCTTGACTATAGGACGCAGGAAAAAAAGCTGAGACTGAACAGGACCGTGTGTGCTCAAATACTGACAGCACCTCCTTGCGCCATCCTGGGTGAGACCAACAGTCTTCCCACTGGACTTAAAGCTCCAAAAGAGAGGTCTGGTCGGATACTAGAAGCCAGGACAAAAACCTGCGGCTGAGGAGATCATAGGTCCCAACAGGGAAGCAACTTGTATGATTTTTCTCAATCAGTGGTTCTCGACCTGTAGGTTTCGACCTCTTTGGGGGTCGAATATCAGATGTCCTGCAATCAGATATTTACACTACGACTCAGTGGCAAAATTACAGTTATGAAGTATCAAGAAAATTGTGATATGGTTGGTGGTCACCACAACATGAGGAAATGTTTTAAAGGGTCACAAGTGTTAGGAAGGCTGAGAACCACAGTTCTTGTCAAACTGCCTTCTAAGCGCGCGTCCACGCCCATGGATCACCTTCCCCAGCCTCAACTCATAATACCTGGTGAAGCTCCTGATAACAAGTGGCTGTTGCTCTGGCACGGTGGCCTCTTTTTCAGCCACAGGTGGACATCTATAGTCACCCGCACCAGGGCTCAGGAATCATTGCAGGAAAGGGGGCAGGAAGAATGTAAAAGAGGGGGGAAGGGGTGGGGTCCTGCCAAACAGTGAAACATTCCATCCTGCAGGGAAGCTCTTTAAGCAGGAAGGTAAATAACTCAAAATAGTTTCAGGAAGTCCCTGAAACAGATCAAATTCACTAGAGTAAGCAGTAAAAACTGAGAGTCCCTCTGAGACTAGCACAAGAGAGCTGACAAGAAGATGGTTCCCAGCTGTGTGAGCTGTCACCCATGCTGGTGTGGGCCTTCCTGATGCAGCTGTCTTTGAGTCACATTTGCACCTGTAAATACCCCTCCCTCATATTCTTGTAAGGAACCCCAATAGAACTCATGGTTCACCAGGTTGGACTTTGGTAGTACTGTACTTTGGTCTGTCATGGGATCTCTTTTGGGGGTGAGTAGACATGCATGCTTCTTCTCCCCAGGGAAAGATTCATCAAACAACATGTCAGCCATTACTTGGCCTTTTTTGTTCTTTTGGGGTGTGGTGTCTGAGGGGAGGTATAGGCTATGCTTTTCATTTACTCCACAGCAGGATGGGACCTGGGACACCTAAGTAGCTGGAAACATTTTGGCACAAATCTGCCAGGGCACAATTTAAACCTGATTGACATGGTCACTGGACACAAACCCAGCCACTGCATAGCTCTGGTGAGAAAACTAGCTAGAAGATGTCATAAAGTCACTGCTATGCTTGTAATATTGGTCCTCCAGAACTACAGGAAGAAATCAATCAGTACTGACCCTGCACCAACCCTACAGCACACAGGGCCCACAAACCCAGCACAGGAGACACATGCTACCACACAAAGCCACACAAATATCTTATTCCAACAGACACGTCCCCTGGGCACCCTGGAAGCCATGACAGGAACTGTAGTGTCACGTTAACATTGGGTCTGCACTCATAGCTACTTTGCTATTGTGGTTGCTGTTTGTTTTGAGACAGGGTCATGTAGCCCAGACTGGCTTCGAACTTGCTATGAGACCAAAGGTGATCTCAAACTTCTGATGCTCTGGCTGCCACTTCTAGAATGCTGGCATCATAGGCTCGAGCCTACTGTTTATGGTGCTGGAGAGCTTTGTGCATGCGGGCTCAGTGTTACTTGCAGAAACTGAGTCCTGATCCTCAAATCTTGTGCATGAGATTGTGCCTGTGTTGGCCAGAGCTCAACCTTACAAGTCATTAGGAGCTGCCCACCTTTGAGATAGAGTCCCGGGGATCTACCTGCTTCACTTTCTGTACTAAGTTACAGGCAAAGGACACCAAAAAACAAAACAAAACAAAAGAACTTTTTGACAGGGTCTCATACAGCCCTAACTGCCCCAGAAGTCGCTATGTAGACCAGGGTAGCCCCACCTCACAGAGATCTGCCCGCCTCTGTGTCCTAAATCCTCGGACTAAGGTTATGTGCCACTACTCCTGGCTTTACACATCTGGCTTGTTGATTAGGGTTCTGGGAATCAGACTCGGGTCTTCAAAGCAATCCAAACAACTGAGCTGTCTCCCAGGCCCCACTCCCAATCATTTGCTTGTTTATTTCTGTGCTGTAGATGGAACTCAGAGCCTCTACAGGCTGGGCAAGCACTCCATCATTCAGCCACACTCCCAGCCTTATACTGTAATTATCCAGAGCCGTCTGACAACAGTCACTTGCAAACATACTGTGTCCCACAACCACAAAGTCATGATCCACCCTTATGCGTACCTAAGATTCACTTTCAGGCACTAGGGTCCACCCTCATATTCCTGGGGCTTCTGGATCAAGCTGACCCACAGAAAAACTCATCCAGTGGTACCATCTTCCTCTCCTCACATTGGAGAGAGGAAAAGATTCCTATGCTTCTGTTCCCATGATAAATTGGGGGCCAGATGGGCACCCTCTGCCTGGACTCCCCAGGGGTCCTGGAGCAGATTTGAAGGGAGGAGCCCAAACACCCCCAGGCCAAGTTAGAGAGGGGGGTTTCCATGGTGATTTCTCCCAAGGGAACTTGGGCTCACATGGTCCCAGCTGCAGCTGCTAAGAAGGGAGGCCACGGGGGAGGGGCATTGCACAAAGGTGGGGGAGGGGCCATTCTAGCCTGCCCCCTCCCCAGTCCCTAATTAGATTCCAGATGGCAGATGGGCCCCACCCCATTTTCCAGGACAAAGACAGTGCAGGGGTCTGTCCATGGGGTCCTGGTCACTCTGTCCTACCTCCTGAGCCTGGCAGATTCCCTATCTTCCAAAGAAAGTATGATATACTGTTGATAGTGTATTCTCCAGCCAAGGGAACGGCTTGGCAAGTAAAGGCACTGGTGCCAAGGTGACCACCTGATTTTGATCCCTGGGACCCACATGGTGAAAGGAGAAAACCAGTTCCGACAAGTTTGCTCTAATTTCCACTCATGCATTGGCACACGTGTGACCATGCACACACATATGAAAAATAATAACATATATAATAATCTCTCACACTGATGAATGAGGAGACAGCTCAGAGAGATAAAGCCAGGCAACTAACAAGAAGACAAGAGACCAGAAGCTTCAGGAGCAGAAGGGGATGATGGGGAGGGACAGGGACAGCAGTGAGGGTCGGGTGTCACAGAGGGTGGGGACACTCACCTTGATGGTCTTGGTCTGCAGTTTGAGGCCATTGAGGGTGTTGATGGCTTTGTCTGCATCACTGGGGTCAGAGTAGTTCACAAACCCATAGCCCAGGCTCTGCCCTGTGGGAAGACCGAAAGAGTGACTTCTCTAGTCTGCCCAGTGTCCCCAACAAACTGTGCCACTGGACACTCTTATTTATCCTCTCCATGGTAATGTGTTCCCCAGAGAGCCGCCTGGCTCCATCCATCCTGACCACCCCACCAAGGTCACACTTGTTTTTCTGAGGCCACTTCCTCCCTGCTCCCACCTGGGGCACAGAAAGAGCCACACCTGTGATCTTATCCCGAACCAACTTGCAGGATTCAATGTCCCCAATGCTGCCGAAGAGACTCTTGAACTCATCCTGTGTCATGTTCTGCGGTAGGTAGTTGACGATGAGGTTGGTCTTGCTGTCGTCAGTGGCTCCATTTGTCCCAAGGAGTGGCCCGTTGGGCAGGGCCGGGCCGGCCGGCCCCCCCCCAACCTGAGACTCCATGGCCCCCAGTATCTGCTGGAGAAAACAGGTCATACCCGCTCACCGCCCAGTCCCCAGAACTGGGCTAGCAGGAAAGATGGGATTGGAGATGGATCAGACATATCTAATAAGGACTTAGTCATTGGAGGGGGTAACGGTTTCCACTGGGTTTTGTTAGCTGGTCTCTCTGATTGGAGGTCTTCTGGCTATGTAGCCCAGGCTGGGCTTGAACTCACACAGATCTACCTGCCTCTGCTTCCTGAGTTCCAGGATTATAGGCACCCCGCCATGCCTGGCTATATTCTTCTTCTTTTATTTCAATTATTTATGGGGCTGGAAAGACAGTTCATCAGTAAAGGTGTTTTCATGCAAGCCTAAGGACCAGAGTTTTATCTCTTTGACCCAGTAATGGGGAAGGAGATAGCTGACTACTACACAAAGTGTCCTATGACCCCCCACAAGAAGACTATGATACAAACGTATCACACATGTACACAAAACAAAATTAAAAGGTATATTTTTTAATTAATCAAAAAAAATGCTTTATAAGGCTAAGTATCTTACATGCTTATAATCCCAGTACTCAAGAGGCCTGGACTAAGCAGAGAGAACTTGTTCTTTTTTTTTTTTTTTTTTTTTTTTGACAGGGTTTCATGTAACCTAGGTTAGTCTCAAAACTTGCTATGTAGCCAAGGTCAATTTTGAACTCCCGATTTCCTGCCTCTGCCATCCAGGTGCTGGGATTGTAGGAGTATGCACCACACCCCAGACCTTGTCTCAAAACCTAACCGTGATATGGTATATGGTCAGGGGATGTGACTCCGTGGCAGAGAAGTTTCCTAAGATGGGTGAGGACCAGCATCTGATCCCTAGCCCACAGACATTGTAAGCTCCAGGCTGGCTTGGCTGGAGCGTGTGTGCTGGGCCTTGATCCTAGTGTGTCTGGGTTGGGAAGTCGTAGAACCTTTAAGAAATGAGACCTAGTGGGAAGTAATTAGGTCATTGGCAGGGAGTGTTTACCTTGTAAGGGATTGATGTTCTCCAGGGACCCTGGCCAGTTCTCTCTCGAGTGGGTTGTTTGAGGTAGAGAATGAAACTCAGCAGTTAAGAGAGTCTGAGTTACTGTGAAGGACCAGACTCTGTCAGGCACCTCCCAGCCACTAACTCTAGCAGGAGCTAATGCCCTCTTCTGGCCTCCAGAGGTACTGCACTCATGTGCATACACATACACATAAATAAAGGGAGAGAGAGAGAGAGAGAGAGAGAGAGAGAGAGAGAGAGAGAGAAAGAGAGAGAAGAGGGGGGAGGGGGGCTAGGTTCTTTCAGAAGAGAGAGTGCTGGGTGAAACCCAGGCCTAGCTGGATCAGGGTGTCTCTCTAAGCTTCACGCCCCTTTAGGTTTTTTGCAGAAAGCCCATCACATGTGCCTGGCCCTTTTGACCTCAGCAGTTTCTTCTCCTTCTTTGCTTTCTAGCCTTCAGAGTAGAGGGGCTAGCACATGCTCCCAGGGATGGCATGGTGGCCTGCTGGATCGGGACAGAAGCCTTCCAGTTTCTCCTTTTCCACCTTTCTGCCACACCGTGACCTAACCAGAAGGGCTTCCAGAGGATGACCAGATAGGGTCACCTGCTTTTGGACTTTTAACCTCTAAAGCCAAGGTAAGAGAATCTGAATCTGTTTTGTTGCCTGACACAGTAGCACGTGTCTGTAATCCTAGCCCTGGGGAGGCGGAGGCAGGACCATTGCAGCAGCTCTGAGGCCAGCCTAGGCTGCACAGTGAGCCCTAACAAAAGCAAATATCCCAAACCCCTTTCTTTCTCTTAAAATTTCAAGTCTTTAAATTTATTTGTTTGTTTATTGTATGTTATGCACTGCACATGAGCCATGACACACATCTGGAGGTCAGAAGACAACTTGGGAGAGTCTGTTCTCTCTTCCCACCACATGGGAGCCAGGGATCAAACCCAGGTCATCAGGCTTGGCAGCAAGCACCTTTGCCTACAGAACCAACTCAGCATTTTTCCTTCCTTCCTTTCTTTCTTTCTTTCCTTCCTTCCTCTTATTTTATTTTATGTGCATTGGTGTTTTGCCTGCACGCATAGCTGTGTGAGGATGTCAGATCCCTTGGAATTGGAGTTACTGACATCTGTGAGCTGCCATGTAGATGCTGGGAACTGAACCTGGATCCTCTGGAAAAGCATCCAGTGCTCGCTCTTAACTGCTGTTAACTGCTGAGCCATCTCTCCAGCCCCCCTCTGTTCTTAATGAATATCCAGGTTCAAGAATACTGTTACAGCAGAGAAAGTAGGCAGCTGCTTCCTACAAGCAAGCACGTTCCTAAAACCAGCCTGGGGATTTTAAGAATAATAAAGGAACACTTCTCTTCACAAGAAGAAAAGTAGTCACAGCCTGTCTGGTGGGGCACACTTTTAATGCCAGCGCCTGGAAGGGTAGCCCGGTCTGTATATCAACTTCCCGGTTAGCCAGAGCTACACAGTGAGACCCTGCTTTAAAGAGAGTGAGAGAAGAAAAGAGAAACCAAAATCAAACAACAACTCGACATGTAACAATTTCAGTAGTTAAAGCCTCAGGCAAGCCCTCCACTTACGTGATTTGTTTTTCTTTTCTCGCTGGAGGTAATTCCCATCTCGAGTGTATGATTTCCTTCCTGCATTTCCCTACTGTTTGCTTCCACAATTTCGCCAGGATTTTGGGTTGAATTCCCCCCCCCATCCCTCCCTCTCTTTTTTTTTGTAAAACAAAAAACATCTGCAAAGAGTTAACAGTTTTCTTTCTTGATTTCTCGACTAGATCTGTCACTCTTTCATGGAGATGAGGAGCTCATTGCAAGGGTTCTTATTCCTAGTATTAAAGAAATTCTTAAAACAAGAAACTATTCGGGGTGTGGTGGTGCACACCTTTTGTTTGGTTTGGTTTAGTTTTCTGAGACAGGGTTTCTCTATGTAGCCTGGCTGTCCTGAAACTCACTCTGTAGACCAGGCTGGCCTCAGATCACCGCCTGGGTTAGTGGTGCACACCTTTAATCCCAGCACTAGGAAGGCAGAGGTGGTGGATCTCTGTGAGTTCAATGCCATTCTGGATACCAGGGGTACAAAGTGAGACTTTGGCTCCAAAAGGAAAAGAAGAGAGAGTCAGGCATGATGCTTTTATGTATGTGTGATTCCAACACCTAGGAGACCGAGGAAAGAGGACCCATTAATTCAAAGTCAACTGGAGCTACACAGTCAGACCGTGTATCAAAAAGCCCAAAATAGGGAGCTGGAGGGATGGATGGCTCAGAGGTCGAGAGCCAGGTTTAATTCCCAGCACCCACTCCCAGCCATTTGCAACTGCAGCTCCAAGGAATCTGATACCCTCTTATGGCTTCTGTGGGCTCCCGCACATTTGGGTGCAGATAAATTCACACAAGCACACACATGCACATAAGTACAAAATACATAAATATTTTTAAAATGCTAAAACAAACAAAGAGACAAATGAATGCTTCAAATATTCCACAGGTCCATAATCAGCTCAGCCACAGATATTCTTCCCTTAGGGAGGCAGATAAGTTTACTTAGCATCAAGCTGACAGCCTGAGTTCAAGCCCCACGGACCCACATGGTAGAAAGAAAGAACCCACTCTCCCAATGCCCTCTTGCCTTGGCACACACACGCTCTCACGTACAGTAAGTAAATACTAAACAAGTTTAAGCTGGAATTCTATGAGCTTCACCCAGCTAAGGTTATTCAGGATGGAAGTTGGAGGTGGTGTGGTGGCAGCACACACAGCCCCAAATCATTTGAGGGGCACAGGCCAAAGGTTCAGCATAATCCTCCCCTAAAAGAGAGTTCAAGGTCAACCTGAGCTACATAAGATCCTGCCTAAAAAAGGAGAGAGATAGACACACACACACACACACACAAATAATAACAACAACAACAACAACAATAATATAATAGTAAATTTCAAACAAAGAAAAGAAAAACCCAGAATATTTTTGCTGAGGCTGGAGCTGTAACCCTGGAATAGTGCACTTGTCCAACGTGGGCAAGGCTGTTTGTTCCCCAGCAGTTAAAAACAAGGAAGGAATTTCTTTTCTAGATTTCCCCTTTCAGCAGGGCTTGGGCCTGAGTTCTCGTACCTGCCAGGTGAGTGCGCTGCCCTGTCTTATTTCTCTAGCATTTGATTTTCTTGTTGAGGCAATGTTCCTTATAGTCCAAAGTAGCCCATGGTGACCTTGAACTCCTGGACCTGAATGTTGGGGTTTTGGGCAGACACCACCACAGCCACACTAAGCCAGCACTCCATGAACTGAGCTGTGTCCCAGCCCTCCTCCGGGTTCTGATATGGGTCTTGGTGGCTGTCTAGGTTGTCTTCAAACTTGCAAATTCCCAAACTCCCAAGTAGCTGGGATCAAAACTATGCTTTACAGTGCCTGTTCTGCCAAGGTTTTGAAGAATCATATTGAATTTTATCGAATCATTTTCTGTATCTAATGAAGTAATTTTTTTGGGGGGGGGGAGAGGTGGCTTTTTGAGACAGGGCTTTGCTATGTAGCCTTAGAAGGCATGGAGCTAACACATTTGTTTTTATTCATTCGTTTTAATTATGTGTTTGTGTGTGGTTGTGTGAGTACAGATGCCTGCCGAGGTCAGAGGTCAGAGGCAGGTGTGAGACATGGGTGCTGGGGACTTGGGTTCCCTGCAAGAGCAGTCGGTGCTTTCAACTTTCTTTCTTTTCAAGACAGGGTTTCTCTGTGTAGCCCTGGCTGTCCTGGAACTCACTCTGTAGACCAGGCTGGCCTTGAACTCAGAGATCTGCCTGCCTCTGCCTCCCAAGTGCTAGGATTAAAGTCGTGCGCCACCACTGCCCGGCTTGCTTTCAGCCATTAGTCAGGCGCCTCACCGATCTCTGTGTCTGTCTGTCCCTTTCCCCAGACAGGCTCTCTCTGTGTATCCCTGATCAGGGATCAGTTTGTAACTCCATGTAGACAAGGCTGGCCTCAAACTCATAGAGATCCATCTGCCTCTGCTCCCAAGCAGTGGGATTAAAGGTGTGTTACAAGCTGGGCTTGGTATGTCTTTAACCCCAGCACTCATGAGGCAGAAGCAGCAGAAACCCTGAGTTCCAGGCCAGCCTGGTCTACAGAGCAAGTTCCAGGACAGCCAGGGCTACACAGAGAAATCCATCTTGAAAAACCAAAACCAAACATTAAACCAAACAAACAAAAGATAAGGACATTTAGGTGTTTTTTAACTCTGTTCTTGAGGCAGGAGCTCAGTATATAGCGGAGGATGACCTTGAACTTTTGATGCTGTCCACACACACACACACACACACACCCGTGCTTCCCACGTCTCCTAAAAGCTGGATAACAACGCCTCTGGCCTTGAACTTGTGACCTTCCTGGTCCAGTCCCCTGAGCGCTGTGATTCTAAGCCTGGACCACCATGCCTAGCGTACTAAACGATATTTCTATGTCATAGAGTAATGCTATGGATTAGGTTCACTGATTTTCAAACTCAACATCCTAGGAAAACAAAGCTGGTCATGTAGACTTCTAAACATTTATTAAAGTTTGGAGTGAGGGTGTTGGCAAACATGTTTAATCCCAGCATTCAGGAGCAGAGGCAGATGGATCTCTGTGAAGTTCCAAGGTAGCCAGGGTCAATGGTAATACCCTATCTTAAACATTCTTTTAACCGCATTTTATTTTTTTATTTTTAATTTTTACTATTTTATGTACTCATCTGTAATTAGAATATTTGTCTGGGTGCATGCACACCTTATGTGATAGTCATAGGAAAGCTTGTTGGAATTGGCTCTCTCCTGCCATGTGGGTCCTGAGGAATGAACTCAGGTCAGCAGGCTTGGCAGCAAGCACTTGTTGAGCCATCTCTCTGATCTGGTCATGCATATTGTAACCGTATTTCATTGCTTAATGTAGTTTGCTGATTTTTATCTGTTCACTGGGATCTAGGAATTGAACCCAAGGCCGCATACTGCCAGGCAAGAGCTGTCCCTGAGCCGCACCCCTTCCACTCAGCCCCGCCCCCTTCCACTCAGCACTTCTTAAGCTTATATTCAGCTTGATACTTAACAGGTGTGTCCAGGCTTGACACTGGAACACGATGTTGCTCTTAAAGTTCACACTGTAAAACCACACAATCATTTATAAAATGTGCCCCCCCAAATCTCATGTTTATTTGGAGGCAGGATCTCAAAATGAAGACTGAGTTGCCCTTAAATCACAGAGATCCACCTATCTTGGCCTCTAGAAGTCTGGCATTAATTGTGTGTGCCAGCATGTAAGCCAAAATCTGTTTTTAACAAGGTAATGGCTGGGCCAGCTTCGTAGCTCCTGTGGCTACCCCACCTAGAAGACAGGAGCTAATTCTGTTAAGACAGGTGAGGAATCAGGCTCAGAGGCGGCAAGGAACTTGCTGAGTCACACAGCATCGGCTGGCATTAGACTCAAGTGCAGGCCTCTTTGCACGGAAGAACAAGTTAGTATTCTCTATGAGGGATGACAGTCACTAGGGCTGGATCGGCTTCCACACTCAGTTGATGTCTTTGAACATGCCCATTATATTCTTGAGGCTCTGTTTATCTTGTAGCAAAATCAAGACAGCTGGAGAGATGGCTCAGCAGTTCAGAGCACCAGCTGTTCTTCCATAGGACCAGGGTTTGATTCCAGCACTCTTGTGGTGGCTCACAACCATCTGTATCTCCAGTCCTGGGGACCTGACACTTTCCAGCCCTCAGGCACTGCTGTCAGATGATGCAAAACCACCCATAAAAAGAAAAACCAAACAACCCAAAGCAGTTGGTAATGACTCTGAAGGGTGGGGTTGTTATGGTCCTTGGAAAACGGTGTCTCAGTTTGGCTAGAAAGAGTGCTGAGATCTCTATTGGTAGTGTCTGCCATGCCCTAAAGTAACCAGGGCTGCCTCCATCTCTTCTGGACTGTGGTGGAAAGAGAGGAGGCTGCAGGAGGTTCATCGGGCAAAGGTGCCAAACTTGAGTTCAACCCCCACGGCCCATAAGATAAGGGAGAACCGACTCCATGTCTTCTGACCTCCACACACTCAAAATAATGCACAGCCATACTAAATATATGTAAAAAATAAAAGAAAAGAAAGAAAGAAAAGGAGAGTGTAGTGAGCATAGTAAAAAATGCCTTTAAGGCAGGTAAAAATAGCTTAGGATCCCACTGCACCCAAGGCTGCACCTGATAGCCAGAACCCAGGGACATTACTCACTCAGGATAACCAGACTCAGTCCTAGACCCCATGACGCCCACTGCACAGTAAATCAGCAGAGACCAAGAGCAATGCTGTGCTCTGCACATCTGGAGAGACACCTCCTTGATCTGCCCTGCGGATGAAGAGTCTCCCCAGGATCCTGACCCTTGAATCAGAGATTTCTGTTAGAGACTGGACCTGACTTTCAGTTAAGAGAGCACACAGGTGAGGAGCCTTGGGGACATAGGTTTAGGACCGTAGCTAGGAATTTAAACCTTGTGTGACGACCCTCTATATGAAATACAATGTTTTTTTTACTAACCACGTGCATCGACCTGGCTCTCAATGGAGAGAGAATGGGTTTAAAAATCATCAAAGCTTGAATGGAGATGCAGTTCAGGGTACAGTGCTTTCCCAGCATAGGAGGCAATGGTTTTAAGACTGAAAAAAAAGGAGAGAGATTTGCGTAATAATATCCAGGTGTGTTGGTTAACACCTATAATTCCGGTAGCCTTAGGTGATCTTCAGGAAGGTCACCACGACAGCTCAAGGCCAGCTTGGGTTACAGTGAGCTGTGTATCAAAAACCAGAGGGTGGTGGCATGAGTCTCTTACTACAGCACTAGGCAGCCAATGCAGGACGATCACAAGTTCAAGGTCCTTTCCAGCTGCATATACCAGTTCAAGGCCAGCCTGGACTCCAAGAGAGCAAGTCTCAAAAAAATAAAATGAGCTGGGTGTGGTGGCGTGTACCTTTAATCCCAGCACCCGGGAGGCAGAGGCAGGCAGATCTCTGTGAGTGAGAGGACAACCTGGTCTACATAGCAAGTTCTAGGCAAACAAAAACAAGACGGGACCAACAAGACACCTTAGAGCATTGATCCCCAAGGGTCCTGTGAAATAGCATCAGGGCTCAGGCTGTTTCCAGATGGGCATGCAAATCTGCAGTGATCCAGCCCCCTGGTGTCATCTGTACTTGCTACCCAGAGGCCTACACTGAATGTGGTCAGGTTATAGAGGAAACTGGAGATTCCTTCTTCTTTGAGATCAGGGCACCTACTATGGAGCCTGAGGACCTGAGTTCTGTTCCTGTGACCCACACAGAGGAAGATGCAGCTGCTTCAAGCTCTTCTCTGAATTCCACATACATACTGTGGCAGGTACCTAGGTGTGCATGCAAACATTCCCCAAACTCCCCTTGCTGTCAATAAATAAAAACAGAAATGAAATAAGTTTGCCCAAGCTATGCATAGTGGCTCACACGTAATCCTAGCACTTGAGAAGCTGAGGCAGGAGTATGGGGAAGTCTGACTCAAAGCCAGCATGGTAGACATATCAAGGCCCTACCACTGGAAAAAATGCTGGGCATGGTGGTGCACACCTTTAACTCCAGAACTAGGCAGGCAGAAGCAGGTGAATCTCTGTGAGCTTGAGGCCAACCTGGTCTACCTGCCAAATTCCAGGCAAAACTTCAAAATGAAACCACGTTTCCAAAAATAAAGCTTATACCATGCAGCACAGAAATGGTGGCTGATGGGCTGGAGAGCAGTTAATAGTTCTTGGTTCAGTTCCACCAGACAGCTCATAACTGTATCTTCAGTGTCAGTGTTTTCATTGCCTTTGTCTGGTCTCTGTACTACCACCAGGCACATACGTGTGCATGAACATACATACACACACACATACACACAAACATACACACACACACACTATAAATAAATCTTTAAAAGCAAATGTTTGATGGCGTGGTGAGATGGCTCGGTGAGTAAGGGCATTCGTCTTAGGACCAGAGTTTCACCTTGGCTTGTGTAAAGGTGGATGGAGAGAACCGACCATCGTCCTCTGACCTTCACATGGTTCCTGTAGCACACACACGCCCATCACATTCATACACACAGACACTAATAAAATAATTTGCTTGAATGTGGTGGGTGAGGGAGTTGCAGATCCTTGCCAACCACGCAGGACTGGCACTAGCTCACACTGCCCAGCTGTGTATTCTCAGATATGCTGCCTAAAGTTTCTGAGACTCTCGTCCACACTGCCGAAGCTCAGATGGCGGGGTGCAGCAGCTGAGGGAAGAATCTATGTCCCATGTTAGGGCAGCTGGAGAGCACTGAGTCCGGTCAGCAATGTCTGTGATGGGCTCAGCTGTGAGAAGTGTAAGTAGGTTTCTTAGGGTCTTAGCCCCTGAGTCACTCAGCACAGAGTTATTTAGAACGCTCTGCCTCAGTGAGCAGATTCCATGTACAACTCACCAGGGCTGGCTCTCTCCTTTGCCTTGGTACTGAATTCAGGTTGTCAGGCTTGGTGGCAAGTGCCTTTACTTGCTGAGCCTTCTCCTGGTCCCTGATCTTGAATTTCTAAGCCTCCTATCTCCACCCTCCACAAACTGGGATTTACAGGAATGCCTAGTCTGAGTGGAGCTGGGAATCCATTCCAGGCTTTATGGAATGCTAAGAAACTGTTTCCCAGCCGAACCTGCCCTTGTGGTGGCTCCTGAGTTCTTGACTTAAAAGGTCTGGACCTGGAAGGGGGAGGGCAGCACTTGGGATGTAAATAAATGAATAAATTTTAAAAAGGGTCTTCCGTCAACCTCCCATGTAGCTGCTGTGACAGTTGTGCACAGTTAGGCCCAGCTGCCTTTCTGTCTTCTAGAAAGGTTGACACAGGCTGGGTGTAGTTCAGTGGAAGTGTAGCTCTTGTCTCACATGTGCCAGGCCCTGGGCATCCAGGTACAATAGGGTGAAGGAACAGGAATCATAGAGAGTCAACTCTGACCTCCAAGTCAGCCCAGAGTGGCTGCCTACTGTGATCCTCTCAGTAATACAAAGCCACATCGAGTCTTTAAAGGAACATGCTCTGCAATGATTAAATCCTGGGCTTATTAGTAATGTCTGCCATGGGCACAGCTGTCAGATAGTGACACTTCGAGGTCTACAGTCAGGTTCCCTGATAGTAATCCTCCATCCATAGCATAGTGTTCTGAGAGCTTGCTAGCCTGTTCTTGTTTGTCTGCCTGTTTTGTCTTTTAGTACCAGTTGAACTTGGGGCCTCACTCAGACTAGACAGGCACTCCATCCACCACCGAGCCCTCTACCCAGTTTTTATGAGAAACTTCCAGAAATCCTCCCAACATGGAACACTGTGACCATCTTTTCTCCACCGATCACGCAGGGATTGCAGCAGGTGAAAAGGGAGAGCAGAAACTCAAACCCACCGCTCATCAGATAAAGTTGCTTGCCACCGAGGACTTGAGTTTGACACCTGGAATCCACCCAGGAGAGAGCCAAATCCTGCAAGTTGTCCTCTGATCTTCACACATAAATAAACTAATTTAAAAGTGTAATAAAAGTTAAAAATAAAATCTAGGATCAAAGAACGAAAGGCCAATAATAGTAACAACAGCCACGAAGGCATAACTCTGTGGTAGAACACTGGCTTAGCATATTCAAAGCCCTGGGTTTGAGCCCCAGCGTTACAAAACCAAAAACAAACAAACAAACAAAAACCCACCACAAAACAAGCAAACCAAGACTGGCATGGTAATCCATGTCTGCAATACCCAGGACCTTGCAACCTGATGCAGAATAATATCTGTCTTCCAAACAAAACTGAATAAAAAGATAAGCAAACATCCCAGGAGAGCAAAGCAGTGCTGTGTGCCTGCTGCTTACTGGGCTCCGAGCATTGCTGTTTGTGGGGAGGAGACCAGGAGTTGAACATAAGACATTGCACAAGGTAGGCACTCTGTCTTCACTTCCAGAAGTGAAGCTTTACATCCTACTTTTTGGAGCCCTACTGTGTGTCAGGCACTGAGCATGTGGATTTTTGTTTTATTTTGAGACAGGGTCTCATTATGTAGCTCTGGTTGTCCTGGAGCTCACTCTGTAGACCAGGCTGGCCTTGAACTCAGAAATCCTCCTGCCTCTGCCTCCCAAGTGCTGGGATTAAAGACAATGTGTCACCGCGCCCAGCTACATGGTTTTAGACTTTTAGTACTATACATAAAAGTGGAGACCATTTGCTCCATTTCTTAGTGAGGAATTTAGTGTTTGCTCTGGAGCCTACACAGGCCTGTGTGTGTGTGCATGTGTGTGCTCCTGCACCTGTGTGGAGATGTAAGACACAGGCCTCTGTGTGTGT
>JADRCH010000163.1:1677888-1814976 GCA_019843965.1 Rhynchomys soricoides
GCTCCTGCACCTGTGTGGAGATGTAAGACACAGGCCTCTGTGTGTGTGTGTGCTCCTGAACCTGTGTGGAGATGTAAGAACAGCTTTGGGGTGTTGGTTCTTTCCTTCCATCTTGTGTGTTCCAGGGATGAAACTCAGGTTGGCCCAGTTTGTTGCAAGCACTTGCTGAGCCATATTGCCAGCTTTGAGTCAGCATTACACCTGACTTGACCCCAGAGTCTATGGAGTTTCCTGGCAGCCACCCTGCCCACAACTTTAAGGACACTGGGGGGTACCAGGATGTGTTAGCTCCGAGGGGTTCTTTGCCCAGCCTGCTCCTCTCACCACTTCTCCCCCCTCTCTGTGCTTGAGCTTAGCTGGGCAGGGCCTGGTGTTCATCTCACAGCTGAACTGACTGAGCTGCTAAGCCGATAATGGGGATCGGATTGACAGAAGCCACACCCGGCCTGCCCTGGTCTGTGGTAACTGTGTGGCTTGGGATGGTGGCACCTCAGCATCAGAGAAGGACCTCGAGGACTGGTCCAGGACTGAAAAGAGGGGAGTCAGAAAGGAGGGAGGACAGGAGAGGCAAGGCTGACTGATGGGGACCTTCTCTCCTTCCCTCTCCGGCTCCTCCTGTGGGCCTGTTTCCCACTCTAAGCTTAAAGTCCTTCCCTTTTCTTGTTTCTGCTGCCACCCCTCTTTGTAACTGCCCTTACTCCAATCACACACAGCTGAGTTAGGAATTTGTCAATAACACACCTAAAGCTACTTGCTCCTCAGACCCCCTTGGCCTCCAGCTGGGCCTCTGGCCTCCAGTCACAGTGACAGATGCTGGGATACTGGTGACAATAGGGTTTTGAGTGGCTATCTAAGCACAGCAAGTCAGGGCCACCATGTGGTGCAGACCGAGCCTCGTATTTCTGAGCCCTTTTCCTTCTACTTCTAATCTACGAGGGGCCCCCACTGAATCCGTCACTTCCTCCTGGTCTACCCTCAAGGCGTCTCTTCTTGAGTGTCCCTACCACCACTGGTGGGAATTCCAGGTCTCCAAGGGTCTCCAGGCCCTGCTGTAACCTCTGACCACACCCTCTTCTCTTTTGCGTATTCTTTTCAAACAGAACAACAGATGACGGAGGTCTTGGAGGTATGATATTGTCGTAGGGATTCTGAGAGTCTCCAGGAGGCTGCACTCCTGTTTTCAGGCCTGGATGAGCACCTTGAGGCCCAGAGATGGTAAGAAAACAGCCAGAGGTCACACAGCAAGCTGAGCCCTTGGGAAGGCATGGGGAGGAGGTGGTCCCTTCTTAGAGTCAGGTGGCCTGATGCCCGGGCCCAGAAGAGAGGAGACCCAAGATGGACTACTGAGCATCCCGACCCCCACTGTGCAAACCACGACTCGAAATAGAGGCCGGGAACAACACTAGGTGTTCAGAGACACACAGGAAGAGATCTCCGAAGAGCAGAAAAGGTAGGCTGGGCGCGGGGACCAGACAAAGGACGCTCGGCGGCGCGGGGAGCTAGTCGCTCAGGGAGGCGGGGGTGGAGCCAGGGTGCGGTGAGCACTGGCCAGCCCCGCCCCGGGACACGCCCGGGATGCCGGGTGGAGGTCCGAAGGCTCATTCGAGGCCAGGTCCAGGGGGGCTAGGGGCGGGGCCTGGATGGGCGTGGCACGACAGGGCGTGGCATGTCGGGCGGGGCCGTGAGTTCGGGAGCTGACCAGCTCCGAGGCTGCTGAAAGCAACCGTGCGCCGGCCGAGCGGCCCAAGTTGCGGGCGCGTTCAAGGTCACCTCGCGGCCCACAGCCCTGGCCAGGGGAGGGCGCGTGCAGCAAGCCCTATGTAGTGCTGCTGTAGCCCCGGATGCCCTCACCCGGAGGCAGCGGCCGGGGAACGGGGAGCCCCCTCCCGCACTCCCCCCCCACCGCAGCCCCAAGGCCCCGCGCGAGGCTACGGCCCGGCAGAGAGACAAAGAGACCACGGCAGCGGCCGCGAGGCCTCAGGGCGCCCCCTCCTCTTCCCCTCCCCGCTTGCCGCAAGGTCGACGGGGCTCTAGGACGAAGATGCCCGCCTCTCGGGTGCGGCCGGGGCCTAGAGTAGCGCGATCCGACGCCACCCCGCCTCTCCATCTCTCCTTCCCCCCCGCACCCCCCAAAAAGCTCTCAGAGAATGCCGTGTGGCGTTACCCGAACCAACAGTAGGCGATCGAGGCCCTCGTCCTCCTGGGCGGCCTGCGGGTCTGGGCCTGGGATGCTGGAAGCATCCTCCGCCGCCGCGGCCCCTCCCCCACAGCCTTCCAGTGAGGAGCCACAAGGACCACCGGGTGACCGAGGGCACCCGGTACAAAGCTTGGTTCTCCAAAGCCTCTCGGACCAGGCTCCACTCCCCAGAACTCCGGATGCGGCTCTGGCCACCCTCAGGCCCGAGGCGCGGTCCTACCCCCCCACCCCCAGGCCTAGCTAGGCCTGGTCCTACCCCCCCACCCCGCGTTTCCGTGGAGCCAGCCTCCGCCCCTCCCTCCCGTGTTCGTCTCGCGGCGACAAGGGAGTACCTACAGTGACCATTCTTGTGTGCCCGGCGGGCGCGGTCCGTATCGAGGGCGGCTCCGGGGGTCGTGCACTCCTAGGGGGGCGCCTGATGCTCACGCCGGGGTCCCGCCCGGGCGTCTGCGGCTGCGGACGCTGCAGAGGCGGAGACGGAGGCGGCGGCGCCCTCGAAGGCCGGGAACTGACCCGAACCTGGGGATGCTCGCTTCGACGGCCAGACCCCCGGCGGCAGGTGGATGGAGGGAGCGGGCGCACAGTGGAGGGTGCCGGGAGCGCGGCCCCGCGGGGCCCGAAGAAGTCGCTCTTTGCGACTGAGATCTCGGCAGCTCTGCCTTCTGCGGTGGGCCCTCTGTCCGGCCTCTCCCGTGCCGGCTGATGGGTCCTCTCCTCTCGCCCGCCCTCCCTCCCTCCCACCGGCCCGCGCTGCGCGCTCCGCGCTCTGGGTCGCACTGCCGCCGCCCCCAGCCCTTTATAGAGGCAGCTGCCAGCGCCGGCGTCGTTCATTGGCTGGGACAGCGGGTCCCCGCCTCCTCCCGGCTCCCGACGGCGCGGCTAGTGGAAGCGAGTGCGCGCGGGCCTGGACACTGCGTGCCAAGAGAGAATAGGATGAGACCTCAGATCTTGGCTCGCTCTTACCTGAGAACCCTGAGTCCAGTCTTGACACCCTTCTTGAGTATTTCTTTAGCTTTGCAGACAAATTGGGGTCCCCTCTTCAGACCAGCACCTAACTCTGAAGAGGTAAAAGACAGCCTTCTGTGACCCAAACACAACCAGGGTTGGGGGCGGGGAGGGGGGCTGGGAAGGGGAAAAGACCCAGACCCGTGCTGCTAGATCCGAGGTCAATAGTGTTTGTCTCCACATGACCTCTGGCGATAGTAGAAATATTACTAGGTGTGGTGAGGAACGGAGGTCATTGGTAGCTTGAGTCTAGCATGGGCTACACAGCACTTTAAGCTGACCTGGATTACATAGCAAACTTCAAGCTGTTGTGTGCTGCCTAGGAGACCCTGTCTTTTTAAAAAGTAAAGAACAAAGAAAAGAAAAACCAAACAAAAAATCCAAACCAAACCAACCAACCAACCAACCAACCAACCAAACGAACGAACAAAAAGCAAAAGTAAGGTGAGCACGATGTAAGACCAACTTTAGAAGATAGTCAGGATGATCGAGAGTTCAAAGCCAGCCTGGGCTACATGAGACCCTTTCTCAAAAACAAAACAAAACAAAAGGCTGCAGGAAGCTGGAAAGATAGCCCAGCAGGAAAAGTTTCTTGCCACACAGGCCTGGAGATGTGAGAGGTTTTTGTTTTTGTTTTTGAGACAAAGCTTCTCTGTGTAGCACTCGCTGTCCAGGCTGTGGTAGAACTTTCTTGATAGACTAACTAGGGTGACCTCCAACTCAGATATCCATCTGCCTCTTCTAGCTCGAAACCTGAGTGTGGTCCCTGGAATCCATATAAAGGTGGAAGGAGAGAACCAGCTCCACATAGTTCTCCTCTAACTTACACACACACACACACACACACACACACACACACAAATAGCAATAATAACTTTTTTTAAAAAAATCGGCTGAGGATTGGTTCAGTTACTAGCATGCATGAAGCCCCGGGTTTGATCCCTAGCACCACATAAACTTCACATGGTGCTGCAAGCCTGTAATCACAACGCTGGGGATGCTGAGGCAAAAGGGTCAGAAGTTCAAGGTCATCGTCAGCTATATAGTGAATTCCAGGCCAGCTTGAGCTACATAGACCTTGTAGCAAAATTAACATATAAAAAACAAAGAACCGCAACAGAAAAAGAAAGGAAACGTGGCGGTGAGGAAGTGATTGAGCATTTAGGGTGGTCTTACTTTAATCATCCTTGGAAGGAAACGACACCGTGTTGGTTTGGAGTGTACTAAGTACTCTAGAGTTCAGAATGTGAGCGCTGGCACCTTCCCTGTCAGGGGGACACCACGCTGCTCCGAAGCAGGTGAAGAGGTTTGTGCTAAAGGTTCTTCACTATCGATCCCCATTAGAGTCATACAGCCTTAGAGACCATAAATAGGTCTTCAAATTTGGATAAGCAGGACTTGGGAGTCGTACTGGCTAATTTCTGTTTGGCGTGTGATTGGTTGTCCTGTGGAAGCACGACTTTTTTTTTTTTTTTTGAGATTGGAGTGGCAACACCTTTAATGTTTAGAACTTTTGCTGGCGAGGGATGGGGGCTCGTGCAAGACTTCAGCACCACAGACAGCGGTCTGACGAGGTGGGAATACGCTGCTGGAAGTAGCCAGAGTCACAATACCTAGCCTAATCTCATCCTTTTTGTTTTGTTTGTTTTTTAAATTAATATTGTGTGTGTGTGTTCGCGCGCGTGCGTGCGTGTATGTGTACGTTCATGCGCGCGCCATGGTGCATGTGTGTAGGTCAGAGGACAACTTTCACGATTTTGGCCTCTTCTTCCAACACATGGCGCTCTGGAATCGAACTCAGGTAGCCAATCTTGAGGGGCAGACGCCTTTACCCATGAGCTGTCACAGCGGTCCAATTCTTGTTTTTGTACGCCCCTTCAGGATCCGGTTTGTCCAGAGTGCGAATCAGCATGATTTAACCAATCAGAAATGGCTCTCTAGAGACCCAATTGCAAGACGCTCTGGAGATTGAGCCAATGAGAGGGCGTACGCAGTGGAGAGGGCGGGCTAATCACTGTGACCCACACAGTAGGGGCGATGGCAAAGCAGGTTCCCAAATGGCTCCTCCGAGGTTTGAAGGGCAACTGGGCTGCCGAAGCAGGACCTCCCCCGAATGATAGCTCACCCTGCCCTGCCCCCGCATTCCCCTTGGCAGCCAGTCTCTACAGCCAGGTTATTCCTGGGGCAAAGGCCCCACCGCGGTTCCCATGGAAACTGCCTGCTCCCATTGCCTGAGTAAGAGAAAGGGCTCTTGGAGAGCTTAGACCAGCCCCGATAATTCTGCACCAGGCTGATGTACCCCCAAGTCCCAAGTGGGAATTGGGTCTTGCTGCCACTCCATCGGGACCAATCTGCGAGTGGCGCCGCAGGGCTCCCAAGGGCACGTGCCAGAGCTTGCGGCTGTGCTCCCCTGGGTCACGTGGCAGCAGCATCCCGAATAGACAAACGGCTCGCGCACCACCTGGTGGTGGCGCCTACTTCTCCACCAGTCTCCCTGCACGCAGTGTGTCCAAGGCAATTGTTATCCCATGGTGTCCTGTTCCTGGAACACACCGAGCCCTCCCATACAGAGATGGATTCTGTCATTCAGACTCGAGCAAAAGCCACTTCCTCAGGGAAGCTCCCTCTCTTCCTAACCCAACTCATCACTCCATTTTTTGCCTGATGCTGGTCTACATTGGAGTTTCCAAATGTTTGTTCAACAGCTTAGCTCCTCCCCCAGTTCTCTGGGCCAGGAATAAACATTCTGTGAGGGACGGGAAGTGTGGGCACCAGGATTCTAGTCCCCTGCCCCCACCCTGTGGGAGCAGAGGCTAACAGGAAAGGTCCTTGTGTGTTATCCAAGGGCAGCCACCCTCAACCTAGTCTGGGTCAGGAAGGGAGCAGGTTAATTGGTCACAAAGGGGTGCCCAGTGCCCACAATTATCCAGGCTTAGGGGAAGGGCAACTCCCTTTTCACTTTAATCTCACTCTGCGTTCTCGACACAGTTCAGCAATGTAGTCCCATGTGCCAGCTCCACGGGTGGGATGGGATGGGGCAGGGTGGGGCACCTGCCCAGGGAAGAGCCGGGATGCCTCCTTCCGGCCTGCGGTTGGGGCAGCCCCAGTGGCTGCATAGGGCTCTGACAGGTCTGGACATAATGTCCAAGAGTACAAATAAATAGAGGCTGAGGTCCACGGGCATGGGCACGTCAGGTAGGTTTGTGGTCCGGGTGGCTTTTGAGCGTGTGGAACTTGACACTGTCCAACTTCTCGAAGCGCTTCCCGCAGCGGTCGCACGTGAAGTTGTACTGCACCTCCGCTGTGTGCTTCTTCATGTGCCAATTGAGCGAAGCACGCTGCCGGCACTGGTACCCACAAATCTCGCACCTGCGTAGCAGGAGAGGGACCCAAGGGCAGGTCATCGCGGGCTGAGCCTCCCCTGCAACCCGCTCAGGTCACCTCCCTCCCGAGCGCTGGACACTCACTGCAGGGGCGTCTCCCCGGTGTGCGTGCGCCGGTGCACCTCCAGATGGTTCTTCCTCTTGAAAGACTTGCCGCAGGTCTCACAGGTGAACTCTCTGACGCCTGCAGGTGGCAGCAGCCTCAGACCCTGCCCAGTAGAGGTGGCTACAGGGAGCAAGCTCCCCCCACCCCCCAACCCTAACATCCGCTGGAGTGATAGCAGGTAGGAAGAGGGTTGCTGACACAAGGTGTCAACTGCCAAGCTAAAATGAGCTCGCATATGACCCGTGTTGGATTCAGGACAACTGCACATGAAAACCAGTGCCGGGGAAGGTCTGAATGTGGGATTTCACAGTACAGCCCAGGCCTCCTGAACGCTGGGGTTTACACATTGCACTGCACCTGGCCTAGGGGTCCTAGCTGGCAGGGCCTGACCTGAATGGATGATCATGTGGCGTCGCAGGTGGTTGGATAAGTAAAACTTCTTGCCACAGCCAGGGTGAGGGCACACTTTGGTCTTCCCTTTTCGGTGCACAAGGTTGACGTGGTTCTAGGGGTGAGAGGGGCAGGAGTGGGTGCCATGGGACCACCTGGGGGGGCTACTAAAGTGGGGAGACATGCAGGTAGCCAGGACATAAGCCATTGCCAGCCTAGCCTGGAAAGTGGAAGAGGCACCCTAGTATCCAGCTTGAGCAGGAGCACTGGGGTCAAAGAGCAGCTTTTGCAATCCCAGGTCCTGCTGCTAGCCCAATCCGCAGGAGGAAACCCAGGCTCCAGGGCACAAAGGTTGGCTGATGCCTCCCAAGTGCTGCACTGCCCCTGGGGGACTTGAGTCATTTGTTTGTTTCTTTTTCTTTCATTCTTTAACCCAAGAAAACAGCCTAGGTACTTAAAACACACTCTGCAAGTTCAAAGGCTTTCTGGTACGGCCTTCTCTGTGGAGCAATGGGGAAACCCCACTCTGCCCCTAGGGTATACTGTCCACACTACAGAAGGTGAGCGATGGAGAAAGATTTCTAACTGTATAAAGATCTGGGGCTCCCTCCCATGCATCCCTCCCAGGCTAGTGCCTGGGACTGCGATGGTTTTCCTGTGCAAGACCAAGAACATGGTCTGCCAGGTGCTGGCTATACCTGTGTCAGCAGACATGGGGTTGAGGAAGTCAGAAGTCAAGCAAGGCCAGCTGTGATAAAATGGGCTCATGGAGGCAGGCCCTGCACCACTGATGCCTGGTAGAGCCCTCTATGAAGCCAAAGGCCCAGGCCAGCTGGACTCAACAATGCCTGGTGGGGGCGTGGCCTCACCTGGAAGCTGCTGAGAGCCACGTACACCTGGCTGCAGCCCTCATACGGACAGTGGAACATCTCCAGCAGGCCATCAGCATCCATCACTCGTGACCGCTTGCTCCGCCGTCTCCTGGAGAGAAGGGGCCTGTGGCATCAGGGTGCCAGTCCCCACTGGGCTATATGCCTGCAGCTGTTCCTTGCCCTTGGCCCCACCCTCCACCTAGCACCCACTTCTCGGGCTCCTTGGGAATCTCGTAGATGATGGCTGACATTTCATTGCTGTCCAATTCCTCTCCATCCATTTCTGCTTCTGCCTCTGTATTCTCAGGCCCCGTGGCTGCCAGCTCTGTCAGCTCTGGGGCCACTGAATCCTCTTTCTCTTCCTTGAGCATATACAGGTCCTCCTTCTCTACGGGGTGACATGGGGCGGTGTCTGTGGGGATAAGGCTGTCAAGGAGCTCACTTTGAGGGCTACTCCTTCCCCTCTGCCACCCTTCCCAACCCCTGCCAGAGGCCACAGTGGCACCCCCAGACCTTTCTTGGTCTCAGTGCTTGCTATGGAGGTGGCGTCCATGGTGCTGTGCTGGGTGCCCTCAGGCTCTGTCTGTGTGTAGGCTGCCACACCCTCCATCATGGTACAGGACACCTCCTCACCCAGACTGCTGCCGGGAGTGCCACTGCCAGCAGCTACATTGAGGTGGATGCCCTCGGCTGTGAGGGTATCATAGCCAGGACCAGCAATGATGATCACCTGGGAGCCAGGCACCATGCCTGACACTGGGCAGCTGGCCACTACCTCACCCAGTGCCTCCTGGGGCATGTTCTCAAAGAGGGTGCCGGGGCCAGTGCCCACTTGCATGGGAACTGGCACACACACCACCGTCTCCAGGGCCTCAGGCCCACTGCCTGCAGGGTTTTGGCACAGAGGGGTGCCCTGTTCAGCCAGGCTCTCCACATGGTGGACATCAAAGGGGATATGAACTCCTTCCTGAGTGATAAGCCCACTGCTGCCTGTGGGGCTGGTGGGGGTGACGGCTGCAGCAGCAGCTGAGGCTTTGGCTGGCTGGGTCTCAGGAGGCTCCTCCGAGTCAGAGCTGGAGCTGGAACCGGATGAGTCAGAGCTGCCAGCCACCAGGCCATTGCCCACTGCAGAGAGAAGACAGACAGGAGAGTTTCTAGCTGTGGCTGTGGCTCAGCTTGAAGTGTTCGTTTTATAAATACAAGGATCTGAGTTCCGTCTCCAGAACCCATGTTAAAACACCACGCATGGGGACTGGAAAGAATGCTCACTGGTTAAGAGCATTTACTACTCTTTGAGATGACCAGGGTTCAGTTCCCAGCACCCATCTGGTGGCTCAATCTAGTCTGTAGCCCCAGTTGAAGGGGACTTGACACCCTTTTTTAGCCTCTATGAGTACTGCACACATGTGATGTACTTACATACATGCAGAATAAACACTCAAAATAAAAATAAATCTTTAAATTCCTGTGTGTCAACTAGTAAGATGGCTTGTGGCTAAAGGCATTTGCCATTCAAATCTTGCTACCTGAGTTTGGTTCCTGGAACCCAGATGTGATGAACTGAGTGGTAAATGTTTCCATAGGCTCAGGCATTTGAACACTTGGTCCCAGCTGGTGTCACTGTTTGGAGAAGTCTAAGTTGTACAGCCTTGCTGGAGGAAGTATGTCAGTAGGGGCAGGATTTGAGGTTACACGGCCTTGTTTGTTTTCAATTTGCTCTCTGCTTATGTTTGTATTTGGAGATAAAAGCTCTTTGCTTCATGCTCTGGCTGCCATGCCTGCTGCTTGCTGCCATGCTTTCTCACCAGATGCACTCTTAACCTCTCTGCAACCTTAAGTCAGAATCAACTCTTTCTTCCCTAAGTCTCTGTTGGTCATGGTGTATATACAAGTAACAGAAAAGTAACTTATCAGCTGGGCTGGTGGTGGCACACATCTTTAATCCCAGCACTTGGGAGGCAGAGGAGATGGATCTCACTGAGTTTGAGGCTAGCCTGGTCTATAAAGTAAATTTCAGAGACAGTCAGGGCTATAAAGAGAAATCTTGTCTCGAAAAACAAAACAAAACATCAAGGAAAAAAAAAAAAGAGAAAGTAACTAACACACCACATATGTGGAACAAGAGAAGAATCAACTCCACAAAGTTGTCCTTTGACCTCCACATGTGCTTTGTGGCATGCATGCCCCCTAGTGCGACCCAGCCATACACATGACTCATGCACACTACACACATACTTACGTGCAAAACAATTTAGAAATGTCAGGTCATGCTCAGTGGTACACATGTGTGAGTCCCCACCCTAGCACTGATGAGCTCCAGGCCAGGGAGGATCCTGTCTCAAAGGATACATGACATTGTTGAGGATGACATTCAAGGTTATCCACAGGCCTCCACTCCACTCATGTGAAAACATGGGTGTGCTGGAGCTGGTATCTATGTGCCACCAGAAAGTACGTACTGTGACTTTCAAGGCCAAATCCAGTGGTCCCTTGGAGGTCCCAGTACCACCTGATTTGTCTGGCTGTACTCAATCACCACAGTCTCTCTGCTAGGCACTCACATTGCTCATTCCTGGCCTCTCAGGCTTGTTTTATTACTGTTTTGAGACAGGGTCTCACTATGTATCCCTTACTGCCATGAAATATATTTATGTACACCAGGGTGGCCTCGAACTCAGAGATCCACCTGTCTCCGCTTCGCAAGTGCTGGGATCAAAAGAACTCACCACACACTGAGACTCTCTCCCTAGGTTCATGTTACATACTGTCATTTCAATTAGTTCTATAGAACTTAGAAAAAAAATCTGTCTGGAGTGAGTCTCTAATCCAGTAAATCAAGGGCTCTGTCACAAGGTTCTTTCCACTTCTGATGCCTGTGTAAAGTCCTGGGCTACTCAGTGTCTGTCTGTCTAGGTACCAGCTGGAAATTACCGTGATGCCACTTTTAGTGTCATGACTGTTGGGATGATTCATGGAACTCTAGAAAGTTCTCCCTCCAGTCTGCTTCAGCTCACAGCTTAATTATGAAGGTATAACTTAGCAGGCAGTGGTGGCGCACGCCTTTAATCCCAGCACTCGGGAGGCAGAGGCAGGCGGATTTCTGAGTTCGAGGCCAGCCTGGTCTACAGAGTGAGTTCCAGGACAGCCAGGGCTACACAGAGAAACCCTGTCTTGAAAAGCCAAAAATAGAAAGAAAAAAAAGAAGGTAGAACTTATCGATGGCCAGAAGAGAGCAACAATGGAGTCACAAGCCTAGTTCTTGACTTCTGCACCTCTCCAAGAGAGCCTCAGTCTCAGTCAGTACCACCAAGTGTCACTCGCCAGAGCTGCCTGCTCACTGATCAAGAGCCTGGTCTGCAGAGGCCAGAGCTAGACATCTATAGTCCTTAATCTCCCTCCCTTTTTATTTTTAATTCTCAAATTTATTTATTTGTAGGTAGGGGCACTATGGGGTACATGTGTGTGGTCAGAGGAAAGCTTGCAGGATCTGGCTCTTTCCTACCATCATGTAGGTCTTGAGGACACAGCTCAGGTCATCTGACTTGGCGCCAAGCACCTTTATGCACTGAGCTATCTCACTGCGGTGCTGGGGACCCAGACTCATGTCTTCATGCCTGTCTAACAAGCACTTTATTGACTGGGCCTCAGAACAGCTCTCAGGACCAGATGTTTGGTCCCTCCTGATGAGCAGGTGTTAGGCTTACGTCTTTCCTAGATACCGTGTTTGGTCTTTTAGGTGATTTGCCCCCATCCAACAGCTATGTAGGTGTCTGACCCAGAATCAGCTCACTAGCATAGATTCAGGAGTATTCCAAAGAACTTCTTGTTAAAGTGGCTCCTTATGAAACACAAAATACACTGCTACTGGACTGCAGAGATGGCCCAGCTTAGGGTTAAAGAGTATGTCTGCTCCTCCAGAGGTCCCAAGGTCCATTCCCAGGGAGCTCACAACAGCAACTAACTTCAGCTCTAGGAGATCTCAGGTCCTATGTCCTCTTCTGCCCCTCCCCCATTCCTTCTCTCACACACATGCATGTGCATACACATGTACATAAACACACATGCATGCCCGCACAAACACACAGAGAAGACAAACACACGCACACACAAATACATGCATGCACAAATACATACAGGCACACATACACACATTGCACACACATGCATGCACATACACAGAAACATGCAAATGCATGTATGCACAACACAAACACACATACTTACATACAAACCGATAAAATAAAAATAAATCAAGAAACTACTCATTGCGTGGCTTGTTTACAAAAAACAAAAACTATTACACTCATGAAATTCTAAGGATTTTAGAAGCTTGTTCAGAGAGGATTGGTTCTAGAATTCCAACCTGACATCCAAAGTCTTAGATCAATTTTAGGGTGAAGAGATGGCTCAGTGGTTGACAGCACTGGCTGTTCTTGCAGAGGACCAGAGCGCGTTCCCAGCACCCACATGGCAGCTCATAATTGGCTATAAAACTCCAGTTCCAGGGGATCTGAGACATTCTTTTGCCTTTACAGGACACTCATGTGGTACACATATGTCTGCAGGCGCACACACACACACACACACACATTTTAGACAAGGTTTTTCTAAACCTCAGCTGTTCTGAAGTCACTGCATAGACTAGGTTGGCCTTGAACTTGCAGAGATCTACCTGCATCTGCCTCCCGAGTGCAGGGATCAAAGGTGTGCTTCACTGTGCCCAGCCTACACAATTTTTTAAATGTAGTATTTGCGTGGCTGCAGCTGCAGCTCAGGTGGTGGAGTGCTACCTCAGGTGGCACACATGAGGCTCTGGGTTCCATGCCCAGCAATACGTAAACTGGAGTGGTGCTGTTACTCTAGCACTGGGGTAGTGAGACTGGATGATCAGCAGTTCAAGGTTATTCTTGGCTATATAATGAATTCAAGGCCAGCTTGGAATACATAAAAACCTGTCTCAAAAAATAAGCAGGGAAGCTTGGCGTGGTGGCACTCGGGAGGCAGAGGCAGGCGCATCTCTGTGAGTTTGAGGCCAGCCTGGTCTACAGAGTGAGTTCTAGGCCAGTCAAGGGCTACACGAAGAAACCTGTCTCAGAGTGAAGATCTCAGTTTGATTCCCAGAACCCCCATGGTGGAATGTCAATCACCAACCCCAATTAAGTTGTCCTCTGATGTTTACTGACATCCACAACAGTTCTCTGCCACCCACACTCCCCTAACAAATAAATGCAATAACAAAATTAAATAATTCGTAAACCTTCACAGAACGTATATACACTCTCCCCGTTGCCTTAAGTCATTTAAAATGCCTGATGCAGGATTAAGCATCTCAAGAAATCAGAAAGAAAAAGGAACCAACAAGAAAAGAGGCCCACACTGTATTGTGTGTGGAGCGATGGCGTGCATGCTGCCCTTTCCCTCCGTTCAGTCCTTGCATGCAGACAGAAGCACTGCATATGGACCCTCTGGGTGCAGGGTACAGGCTCTATCTATTTTACACGTGTGTGTTTATGTATCTGCATTTGTAAGCACGTATGTACGGATACATAAGGAGCTCAGAAAACAACTTTGAGTACCTCCCTCAATCACTCTCTACCTATCTTATTCATTTATTTTCACTTATTTTTGAATCAGGGTTTCAGTATGTAGTCCTGGCTGGCCCAGACTTTATTATGTAAACCATGATGGCCTTGAACTCACAGAGATTCACTTGCCTCTGCCTCTCCAGTGCCACATTAAAGATATCAGACACCATGTCTAGTTCCCACTTATTTTTGTAGACAGAGTCTCTCTTTCAATGTGGAGTTCACCATTTTGGTTATTAGCCTGGCTGGTCAGTGAGCCTCAGGGAGTCTTCTGTCTCCAGCTTCCCACGGCTAGGATTACAGGAGTGGCTTTTATGATATATGTGCTGGGAATGAGAATCATGTTCTCATGCTTGCATAGCAAGCATCCTACCATCTCAGCCATGTCCCTAGCTCCTGAACCATATCTATTTTTATGACACCATAGACTGTACCAATGTCCTGGTAACTATGAATTCGTGAGGAGCTGGGTCTTTCTATTGAGCCCCAAGATCTTGGTACCACACCCTCCGTTGCCCCCATCTCAGAATCCACTCAGCCACACTGGGATCCTCTTCACTCAACGTTCTTCCAACAGAGCCTGTGCGACTCTGCTCACAGGTGGTCCTGTCTCACAGGGTGGCAGTTCTATCCTTCCTGTGGCTCAAGCCAACGTCCCAGGGCTTTCCTTGACTTTCTCTCTCACACCCACTTCCAATCTGTCAGCAAAACCTGTTGGGACTGCATCCAAAGTCCATCCACCCACAGCCCAACTGTCTCTTCTCAGTCCCTACAGATGCTGGTCACAGCCTCAGCATTCCTGCAACAGGGGCAGCTTGGTCCCCTAGCTCCTGAGAACCTGCTCATTGCTTCCTGTAAGAAACAGGCCAGCTGCTCCCGAACCCAGCTGTTTCCTGTCCACCCTGCTGTTAACAAGTACATACCACCCAGCACCGGTTCTACTGCCAATTGAGCAGCAGATATAGTTTCCCTTGGACCAAGCTTCCACCTGCCTGTCCCTACCATCTAGCCAGGCAGTCCCAGGAAGAGGATAGAGTCACAGGATAAAAAGGACCTGAGCCCCCAGGTACTGGGAACAAGTACATTAGGGTTGTTAGGTTTGTGAGAAACAAGAGCATCATGCAGTTCTAAGAACTGTGGTGTAACCAGGGAGGGGATGGCTTGAAGGGTAAATGACACGCTGAGTTCCATCTAGGAGAACCACATGGTGCAATAAGAGAAGTGACTCCAGCAAGTTGTCCTCTGACCTCTACATACATGCTGTGACATGCTCACCTACATACCTACACTCACACCCACAATGTCTTAAAAAGTATAAAACTGCTGAGTGTGGAAGTGCACACCTTTGATTTTAGCACTCAATAGGCAGAGGTGGGCAAATCTCTCAGTTCAAGGCTAGCCTGGTCTACAGGGCTAGTTCCAGGACAACTAGGGCTACACAGAAAAACTCTGTCTCAAAAAACCAAAACCAAGACACAAAAGTAAAAAAGCTCTAACGTGCTACTTTGAGGCCAGGTCTTCTTTCTGTAAGTATCCTGAAGGCACTCAGTGCACCTCTGCAGCCCATGCCACAGCAGCCCATGCCACAGCAGCCCATGCTACATGCCCCAGGCTATCTGGCACTCAGTGCACCTCTGTAGCCCATGCCACAGCAGCCCATGCTACATGCCCCAGGTTATCTGGCACTCAGGGCACCTCTGCAGCCCAAGCCCCAGCCCCAGGTTATCTCCCCACCTCCTCTCTTCAGTTCCTCTCTAGGTCTCTTACTCCAGGGACATTAGACAAGTTCTGGCATCAGGATCTTTGCACCTACAATCCCAGCTGCCAGAACTTTCTCTCTGGCATTGGTTGGGGCTATCAGTCAGCTCACTGAGTTTCCCAGGGAGGTACCTCTCCCAGAGTATTTGATGCTGCAACTGATTATTTTGTTTACTGCCCACTTCTACTCTAGAACAGAAATGCCCAAAAGGGGCCAGAGAGATGGCTCAGTAGCTAAGAGCATGTACTGCTATTGCAGAGGTTTGGAGTTCAGTCTCAACATACATGTCAGGAAGATCACCACCTGTAACACTAGATCCAGGGAATCTGATGCCTCTACCCTCCTTGGGTGCGTACACAGACACAGACACAGACACACCTCCCATTCCCAGAAGGCCACCAGCGGCCCTGACATGTCAATCAGGTATTTGCTACTTAAATAGTAAAATCCACAAAGAGACTAAGGAATGGGAGCCACGAGTGACTGGGACTTTGATTATACCCATAACACAACTGGGGCATGCTGTCTGGTACCCTGAGTTCTATGGCTCCAGAGCCTGGGCTGGTACTTACTTGCAGTTGTGTGCATGGCCTACCTTCACAGCACCACTCTGAGCCCCAGAATCACTTTGCTGCCAGCCTAACTGACACTGGAGCTATTTACTGAGAAAATAGACCTAAAGAGTAGATGGGTTCTGGGGTTTTGGTTTGTTTTTTTTGCTTGTTACTAGCCCTTGGGGTATGGCTATGGCTTGGGTAAATGTTCACCAAAGGCTCCTGTTTTAAAGAAACAGTCCCCAAAATGTGACTCAGGTCACAAGTGTGCCCTGAAGGAAACTGTGGTGCTCCTGCCTGCTTTAGCTTTCTATGGTGGAGGCTGAGGCAAGTGACTCTTTTCTGCAAGCGCTCCCACTGTTGCTATCCCTGAGGACCAGGTTCCAACAGTGCCAGAGCCTCTGAAACCTAGATAAGCCTTTTCTACCTAAGTGGACTCTCTTGGGCACTCATTATAGTGACAGAGCTGGCTCACACAGGAATGGAGACACCACCTGATTCGGGGCCACAGAGTGGTTGGGAAGAGGAACAGGCCTTCCCGACACCTATAACTTCTCAGTCCCCAGCAATTCCCTGAAAGATATGTAATCACAACAGCCTGGGGGTGCCACTCTGAAACTCTAGCTACTCAAAAGACTGAGGCAAAAAGATCGCTAGTAGCTGGGCAGTGGTGGCCCACACCCTTTAATCCCAGCACTCAGGAGGCAGAGGCAGGTGGATTTCTGAGTTCGAGGCAGCCTGGTCTACAGAGTGAGTTCCAGGACAGCCAGGGCTACACAGAGAAACCCTGTCTTAAAAAACCAAAAAAAGATCGCTAGTTCAAAGCCAGCATGGACAACTTGGTGTCCCATATCCAGCTTCCATAAAGCTCAAGGGTAGAATGCTTGCCTAGCAGTGTAAGGCTCAGGGTTCTGTCCCAAACACCAAACCAAGAAAACAGCTGTGTGCTTCTGGACTTCATTCATAGCTCCAGGAGGATCTCAGGCTGTCCTTGGCATTGCCACCACAGGCATGGGATATTATAGGGAGAGGTGCTTGGGGAAGAGGCCAGGATAGGAGCAGAGACACTTTAGTCTGGCCATGAACCACAGGGCTCATTCCCAAAAGCCCAACTCTGGAGGTCAGTGTTGGTCTGGGGTGACACCATTGCAGCCTAGGAAGGTACAAGATAGACCAGTCCCAATCCTCCTGGGCTTCTTCAAAAGCTGTATGGCAGGACAGCTGACAAAGTTATGGCAAGAAATCAGATGGCCCAGGACAGGGCCTCCAGTGGGACACACTGAGGAGGAGTGGCAGGCTGAGGAGGGGAAGGTGCTAACCCAAAAGCACAGGACATCTGCCCTTTGGAGACTGGCAGAGGCCCAGGGGGGTGGCTGTGGGTGTGGGCCCATCAGGAGTATTTCTCACCCCAGTGTCCCCTCAGCCAGCTGGGATGCCACCTGCTTGGTGATGCCTGCCAGCACAGACTTAGCTCTGATGACTAGCTCCACCCTCAGGTCTGCCATAGCACTTGGCAACTGGCCCTATAGGCCCTGTCAGCCATGCCAAGTCCTGAGGTAGCATGCAGAATCCTCACCGCCCACACCAGAATGTACTTGGGCCTTCCTGAGAATCCCTCTTAGCCTCAGTGGGCAGCTAGCCTAGTGTGACTTGTGTGGGACAGAGGGAGGGAGGGAGGGAAGGAGAGAGGGAAGAGATAAAAAGTGTGACAGACTCAGGAGGCGGGGTGGGGGTGGTGGTGAGGAGAAAGGGACAACAGTGGGAAACAGAAGACCAAGGACAGGAAAGAAGCTTGAGGTCTGCCCAGGCCTGTAATCCTAGTTGCTTGGGATGCTGAGGCAGGAGGATTTCAAGTTCAAATTTAAGGTTCACTTGAGCTAGAAAGTTCAAGGGCAGGTTGGGTGACTTAGTGAGACCATATCTCAAAAGTAAAAGTAAAAAGGCTGAAGGGCTGGAGAGACCACTCAGAGGTTAAGGCATTGACTGCTCTTCTAGGGGACCAGAGTTCAGTTCCCAGCACCCACCTGGTGACTCACAAACATCTGTAACTCCAGTCCCAAGGAATACAACAGTTCTTCTGGCTCCAAAAGCACTGTGGTACACAGACATACGCAAACAACACTATAAAATAAAAAATGGGGGGGAAATTTAAGGGATGAAAAGGGGGTAGGACTGAGGATGTGTGGCCAAGTGGTAGAGCCCTGCCTAGAACATGCTAAGTGAGGGTTAGCTTGGCATGCACATCTGTAATCCCAGTACTTGGTAGGTTGGGATTACAAGAAGGGCTATCTAAAACTCAAGGCCAGCCTGGGCTATACCACAAGAACCTGGCTTAAGAAAGCAAAACAGGGCTGAGTGTGGTAGTGCATAGCTTACCTCCAGCACTCAGGAGGCAGAGACTGGCAGATTAGTGTAAGTCTGAAGCCAGCATGGTCTAAAGTACCAAGTTCCAGACCAGCCAGAACTACATAATGGGACTGTGTCCCCCAAACAAATGAAAAACAAAAGAAAACAAAAAACCCCAAACCACAAAGCATAAAATCTTTAAAAGGAAGCCAGTAAGTAACCCAGCTGATGAGAACAAAGGAGAACAAGAAGAGAAAGGGTGGGAACGAGTGAGCAGGAGAGATGGAGCTGAAAAGCTGGAGGAAATGTAAAAAGGTTGCTAGTACACACGAGGACAAAATTCTGCTCAGCCTGGCAGGGACTCAAAGGCTGCAAGTCCTGCAAAGGGCTTGTCCAGGCCACTGTCCTAAAGCCACTAGTGCTACAGTCCTGGCTGACCCACAAGGGAAGTGTGCAGAGGCCCCCATGCCTGCTACCCCATGCCCTTGCCCTGCACCCACCTTTATCACTGTCAGGCTCTGAGTCACTGAGGGGCTTGAGCGGGGAGTGTAGGTCCTGGAAGTATCGGTGTCCAGCTTCGCACTGCCACACGGCCGTTGTGTAAAGGCCAAAGGTTGGGTCCAGCTCAGCCAGGTGTGGCTCATATGGGCATCGGTGTTTGTGGTCCTCATACCAGATTACCACGTTCTTCAGGCAGTTCACGTTGCGCCGCCGCCCTGTGGATACAGGGCCCCAGGTAGATGTGAAGACAGGCGTTCCACTCCCCCTGGGGCCAACAATTCACAGCTTGAGACAGCTTCTTGAATCCCACTCCCACTTTGCAGAAGAGAAAACTGAGGTCTGGAGAGGTGATATAACCTAGAGATAACTAGGACCTGGAGATAGCCAGATACTGTCCTTGGCTGAGTGAAGTCATATAGCTAATGGAGCCTGGCACAGGCGAGGGCACAATACTTGTTGGCTGTTTCTTTTCTTTCTTTCTTTTTTCTAATAGGGCCTTATTATGTAGCTCAAGATAGCTTTGAACTCACAAAGAGCTGCCTGCTTCTGTCTCACCAGTGCTGTGAGTAAGATGTGTCACTGCTCAGCTTTTAGCTGTTTCTTTCCGGATTGAAGACATGTGCCACCACATTCAGCTGTTTCTACATAAAAATCTTCATCCTGCCACCGCTGGGCAGTGGTGGCACACGCCTTTAATTCCAGCACTTGAGAGGCAGAGACAGGCAGATAGATCTCTGTGAGTTTGAGGCAGAGCTAGTTCCAGGACAGCCTAGACTACACAAAGAAACCCTGTCTCAAAAAACAAAAAAACAAAGAAAAAAACAACCCCAAACCAAAATCTTCATAGCACAGTCCTGGAAGGTCTCCCTGGTGCCTTCCCACTGCCATCTACAACCACAAGGGGGTGCCAGGAGAGCAGGGCATGTCCTCCCTCAGCTCAAGCCTCAGCGGGTACCACCTCAAAGGGGATGGAGAGAAAGAAGTAAGGCCATATGGCCCTGCCAGGCCCCATGCCCTCCCTTCCTCTCCCTCTAGCCTCATGGCCTTCTAGCTGTCCTTCACTGTCCTTCCTGCCCCAGCCTTTGCACAAGCTATGTGGCTCGCTCCTCCAGGTTCCTGGACAGGACCTTCACTCAGAAATCTGTGGGCCCCCTCTTCCCCCCTTACACTCTTCTCAGAAGCCACTCTTTCCAGAGTCAGGCTGCCCGTGGTATCTATTTAGAAGCCTCTTGTCTGTCTTCCCCAGTAGAGGGCCAGCCCAACAAGGGCAGAAACACAGATCAGTTTTGCTTCCTTGGGGCTGGCTAGGGCAAGAACTTCCAGACATGGTAAGGGTGCTGGAGGGTGGGCATGGCAGAGCCAGGCTGCCTGCATTTAGATCTTGGCTTTGCCACAATCTGACTAGGCAGCTCTAAGTGAGTGGCCGGGGCAAACCAGAATTCTACATCTGGGGACTGCCAGGGAGGCAGGATGGAGCAAAGAAGCCATGAAGGTCCTGAGGAAGGCTGAGGCTATGATAGTGTGATGGGGTGGGACTGTTCTCCACCTGTAGGGCTGGAAGGAGACAGGGCCAAAAGAGGTGCCTGGGCTGTAGGTAGCAGTGAGCCCAAGGTCTCCACCGGAGCAAGAGCCATGTCAGTGACATGGACTGCCACAGTTACTCCATTGCCAGCCCAGTACTCCCTAACTCTCTGGGGCGGCATAGGAAAGATTACAGCTCACTTGTGTGCCAAGCTGGGAATGGGAATGTTTATGCCTGTAATCCTGAGACAGGGCACTTTTGAGTTTTGAGGCCAGCCTGGGTTACAAAGCAAAACCAGCCAGAAAAAAAAAAGTAGGCAGTCAAGATGGTTGAGTAAGGGTGCCTGCTATCAAGCCTGGTCTACCCAGGTTAGATACTCAGAACCCATGTGGTAGAAAGCAAGGACCAACTCCCACATGCTGTTCTCTGATTCCCACACACAAATAAAAGGATAAATGCATGTGAAGACAACTTTTTAAGCTCGGGAGCTGGGGATATGGCTTAGTCGGAGCATCCTACTATGCACAAAGCCCTGGGTTCCATTGATAGCACCACGTGAACTGTGCTGATGGTACACACTTGTCAGCCAAGCATTGTAGGATACAGGCTAGCCTCTGCTATGGAATGAGTTCGAGGCTAACAAGCTACATGAGACCTTTGCATCAAAAAGGAGGCAGAGCAGGGCTCACTACCACTGGGTGGTTCTCTTCTGGACCACCCTGATAGGCATGATGGGGCCCCAAAACCCACAGACTTGGAAAGGCACTGAGGCCATACTGAGTGGGGGTCCCTTTAGAGTCACGACATACTGCCTCCAGCAGGCAGGGGAGGGACTGGCGTTTCCCTTCCGACAGTGTAGCAAAGAGACAGGGATATCGACCGGCCACTTCCAGGCTATGCTCTGCATGTCCCCACCCTTCCCCACGCTGGGCTCCACTTACTTTTCTTCCGCTTTGGCTTTTTGGGGACTTGCTCCCAAGGCTTCCTGTAACACAGAGAGGTGGTGAGGGTGAACGAAGGGCCCAGGTCCTGGCCTGGTAGAAACAACAGCAGTTTATCTGCTCTGGGATGCCACCTGAATATCTGTTGTCCTGCTCCCTTTCCTACAGTCTTTGGCTTGGGCAACTGTTACTCTAGCAGCCCTGAATGGAGGTCTCTCACTGTTACTTAGCTCAGAGAACACTGGCACTCAGAAGGTCCCAGGTAGACAGGATGTAAAACAGTGGGAGGACTGCTGGGAGGGCACCAGGATTCCTGCCCTGTGGGACACATGCCCCGGACGCAGAGTCAAACTCTGTATCAATCATTAGAAACCTTAGTCGGGAGCGGTGGTGCACGCCTGCCTCCCCTGCACTCAGAGGTGGGGAGGGGGATCATGAATTGAGACCAGTCTGGACTATACCAAGAAAAAAAAAAAAAGGCCAGCTTAGGTTATATAGGAAAACCCTGTTTCAAAAAAGCAAAATATAGAAAAAAATAATATGAAGAAAATATTGGAGCACATCCTAGCATGCACGAAGCTCAGGTTTCCTTCTCCTGAACCACATAAACTCTATGTGGGGGCTCTTGCCTCTAATCCCAGCACTCAGGAGGCAGGGCAGGAGGATTGCTGCAGGCTTCTCCTTCCTGGCTTCCCAGGGCCTTAACACCCATGCTTCAATGTAAGAGCTGATGTTTTTCAATGAATGTGTGACACACACTTATCTGTAAGGTAAGGGATGTGCACAGTGCCTGTGTGGGGGACAGAGGGTGACTTGCAGGAGGTCCCCCTCTCTCAACCATGTGTCCTGGGATCAGCTAAGGTCATTAGGCCTGGGAGCAAACACCTTCCTCTCAACTGCTGGGATTAAAAACATGCAATGAACCTACAGCTTCATGCATGATAGGCAAGCTACTGATGGAGCCATATGCTCAACTAGTAGGTACGTGCGTGAGTGCGTGCATGCATGTGTGCGTGCCTGTGTGTGTGTGTACACGTGCGCGTGAGTTCCCCTTCTGAGCTTTTCAAGCATTAGACACTCCACCACTGCTTCTGCCTGGTTATTGCCCCTAAGAATCAAAGTATTTTTTGTTTTTGGTTTTGAGACCCCTGTCTCTCTGTGTAGCCCTGGCTATCCTGGAACTCAATATATAGACCAGGCTGGCCTCAAACTCAGAGAGCTCTATTTTCATCTGCCTCCAAAGCGCTGGAATGATAGGCATGTGCCACTATTTCTGGATAACTTTTAAAAAACGCCTTTACTGTTTCACGTGCATAAGTTTTTACTTGCATTCATGTCTCTGCACCTGTCCGGTGCCCACGGAGGTCAGAAGAGGGTATGGGATCCCTTGGAACTGCACTTACAGATGGTTGTGAACCACAAAGCCAGTAAGTGGAACCAAACCCAGATCCTCTGGAAGAGCAACAAATGCTCTTAACTACTGAACCAAGCTCTTCAGGGCCTCTCAGCTCTTAAAGAATCATTCATACAGATGAGTGCAAACAAGAGCAGAACAAGACACACTGCCTGCCGTGAATCCCTACTATGGGCCAAATCCTTTCTAGGCTCTCCATTTTGTATTTTATTTGAGACGGAGTATGTAGCCCTGGCTGGCTGGAACAGTCTGTGCAAACCAGACACATAATATCAAATCCAGTGTTCACAACACGCAGCAACTGTCTGGGGAAGCTGGGGCATCAGCTGCAGTTCCAGTTGAGCTTTCCCTCCATGGCTGAGCTTCCAGTTTCTCTTTCCACTGTGGATATCTGCGTTATGAGACAACAGGAGTAACCTCTGTTGGAAATGCTCCACTTTCTTGCTGTTCTTAAGGGCATAGGGCTTTTACTCTTGGGCATTTCTGCTGTTCTCTTCTCTTCCTGTCACAGAGTTAGAGGACCCAGTCCTACCCCAGACAAAGGGTACTGGAGGACACTGAGACAAACATGCTTGAGTCTCAAATAGGAGTGGGCCTCCAGACTTTCAGGGCCAGCTTCTCAGTATGGCAAGCAACACATGACAATTTACCAATACTCTGACAACTCCAGTGTGGTGAAACATTCATGACCTTAGTCTGATCCCTAAAATGCACATGATAGGACTAGCTCTGCAGAGCTGTCCTCCCACCTCCTCATGTAGACCTACGTACATCACACACATACAAATACACAATAATATAATCTTAAAAGAGCCCTCATGTCAAGCCTGGCACATGCCTTTAGTCCCAGCACTCAGGATGCACACAAGTAGCCCTGACAAGGAAGTTGAAACAGGTGGATGGGTTAAGACCCCTTTCTTGTAGAGGATCCGGGTTTGGTTCCCACAACCTACATGGTGGTTCACAATGGTGGTTTCAGAGAATCCGACACCCTTTTCTGACCTCTGCAGGTAGTAGGCATGCATGTGGTACACATATATACATGAAGGCAAGGCACACTCATACACAGAAAATCAGAGCGCCCAGCACCTTTTGAGGTTTGCACCTGAGAGACAGTCCCAAGCCAGGCCAGTGGAGGCGGGGTCGACTCCTCAGACGGGCCAGTCAGAGCTTCTGAAGGCGGGCAGAGGGGTGGGGCACGGGCTTGTATTGGGTAGTCAATAGGTCGGAGGCGGAGCCGCGAGAGGGGTCTGGGCTGCCTAAGCCAGAGACCGAGGCCCGCAAGGAGACTGGGGGCGGGGCCTCGAGCTCCGGGGGCGGGGCCTTCGCTCATCTTGTTCCTCCCTCCGGCTTCTTCTTTCCCTCCCTCTCCCGGCCCCGCGCCCCCTTACCCGTGGCGGCCGCTACGCTGGCCACGCTCCAGCGAAATGAGATAGGCGGCGAGTTTGGCGTCGCTCCAGCCGCTGCGGCGTCTCAGGTCCACCCAGGGGCCGTGCGCCTCGCCCAGGTACACGCGCCGCACGTCGTACTTCTTCCGGGACTCGAGCCGCCTCCGGGCCCGGTCCGACTCGGTGAGCCGCGGCCGGCCCCGCGCCTTTCTGCCTGCCGCGCCTTCGTCTGCCGCCGCCTCCCCACTTGCGCCCGCCTCCGCCTCCGCCCCGGGCTCTGGAGCCCGCTCCGCCATCCCCCCCTCCCTGGTTACCGGCCTCCCCCGTTGTTAGGAGCCTCGACCGGAAGTGGCGCGCCTAGTCTGCGCCGCCGGGAGATTTCTCACAGGGTCTTCTCTGCCCGCGGCGCCAAACGGGGACAACTAGCCAAAGCTGCGCATGCGCATAGTTCGTCCGGCTCGGGCCGTGGATGTGTGCTCTGTTTACAGTCAGTTATTTGAGAGGTAGAGGCAGCTGGGTCCTGAAACTCAGGTTATCCTTGCCTCTCTCTCGACTTCTAGGGCAGTGTGGTTAAAGATTTTTTTCAAAAGGGCCGGAGAAATGGCTCAGTGGTTAAGGGCACTCACTGCTTTTCCAGAGGACCTGGGTTCAAATTCCAGCACCCACATGGCAGCTCAGAACTGTCTGTAACTGTTCTGTGTGTAACTGTAACTATGTGTGCCATTTTCACATAGACATACATACGTGCAAAACACCAAAGCACATAAAATAAAGGTAAATACATTTAAAAGATTAAATTAAATTACAGATGTTCTTAAAGGCCAACGAGACGGCTCTGCAGGTAAAGGTAATTGCTGGCAAACTTGACAATCTGAGTTGCATTTCCGAGATTCATAGGGTTGAATGCCAGAACGGAGTCCAGCGAATGGTCTTCTGACCTCCACACATCCTCACCATACCATAAATACATAAATGGAATTTTAAAAAAAATAAATTTAAAACAGGAGGGTCCCAAGGTGGTAAACCCAGAAGAGCCCATGCCTAACATCTGAAGGGAAGCCGCAGGGCCAGGGAAGAGGTTTTGATTTTTTTATTTTCTCCATATTATTTCATACCAGTCCAGTCCTTTCTCCTCATGCCATCTCTGACTCAACTTTGACCCTGCTGCTGCTGCGCCTGAATGGCCTCATCATCTTCCTCAGGACCCTTGGGAGGACTGTGGGGAGGTGACTCCAGCCTTGAGGTTGTCAGGAGCTCCCCCGTGGACCTGGCCAGGCGGAATACCACTGGGATCTGTGCCAGGGTTGGGTTGGTCTCCTGCAAGCCTTGGATCCACTTGATCAGTGTTGCCTGATCATGGGCACCAGCCATGCACATGGCGAAGACAGGGCCTTCTGTCACTGTTAGGAGAGGAGTCTGTGCTCTCACCACCGTCACGAGCACCTCCATGAGTTCACACACAGCTCCCTCTGCCACATAAAGGTTCTACATTTCCCCTGGCTATGCCACCTGCTGCTTCAGATACTATCAAACTAAGTTTGACCCCTGACTTGGAGGTTACCATGTGCCTCCCCTCAACTCCCCCAAGTTGACTTCCCTACTGACCTGAGGCTTGCATTTATTCTGGTCACACCACTAGTCAGTATAGAATGCTCCATAAAAGATATTACAAGGGGGAGAGAGTAGCCAAGGAGAGGAACCCCGTGGCACATGACTCCTCATTGTGTGGAGAGTGGAGAAATGGCCACCACACAGGATGTGCTGTGTTGAGACCTGCTGTTACCTTCATCCACGTCAAATTCATAGTTGTCCCAACCGCTCCTTGAATATTCCAGGTCCAGCTTCACTGGGTAGTACAGGTTCCATTCTTCTGGGATCTCCTCTACTTTCTACCTCAGGCCAGAGAGCAGGCAGCATTAGAGGCCAGAACACAAAACCCATCTCTCAGCTGAGCTCTCAGAACAGTGCCAGCCCCACCCCTGACACAGAATCTGTAGTTTTGGCTAATCTGGAAGTCACTGTGTAGACCAGGCTGGCCTTAAACTCAAGAGCTCTGCCTGCCTTTGTCTTCTGAGTACTGCTATTTATGTCTTTTTTTTTTTTTTTTTTAAACATTTATGCATACCCCTGTGTAACTCAGAGGACAACTTGTAGCAGTCAGATCTCTCCTTCCACCACATGGTCCTTGGAATCAAACCCAGGTGGCCTGGCTTGGCAGCCGGCACTTCACCCAGTAACTCACCTCTTCCTCAGGGGGCGGCAGGTCAGCTCTTAGGATGTGATAATAGACGCACTTATTACGAAGCCAGAGAGGGAAGGGGCCCTCAACAAAAACAGGCCTGGATGGGTTGTGGTGGGCCAGAGCAGCTTGCTGATCTGGACTCTGGATTCCTGGTGTAGACATGGGAACCTGTTGGTGCCTTAGCAGCAGAAGGCCCAGACGTTCATTTAGCAGGCCCAGAGGGACCCAGCAAAACTGGGACAGGCTGAGGCCTTACCTACAATGTGAGGCTGTGTGGGGTCTTCTATGCCTGTCGAGTCACTGGGCAAAGACATCTGCAAAGAAGAGCAGGGCTGTGACTCCCCAACCTCTACAGGGAGCCTGGGAGCAAAGGGAAGGGTGTGCTTCCTGAGCAGGGCTGTGACTCCCCAACCTCTTCAGGAAGCCTGGGAGCAAAGGGAAGGGTGTGCTTCCTGAGCAGGGCTATGACTCCCCAACCTCTACAGGGAGCCTGGGAGCAAAGGGAAGGGTGCGCTTCCTGAGCAATTACACTGCGTCACCAGAAGTAGCCCTGCTTTCTCCTTGTAGCCAGCTTGGCCAGAATGCCAACACTGAGTTTACCCTGAAGCCATCCAGCCTAAGTTCAGCCTGCAGTGACCTCATCCAAGTCACTGTACCTACGTAGCTCAGTTTATCCATGCACAAAAATGGCAGTAACAGAAAGTAACAGTTCTTCAGATGGCACCAAGAACTTGATTCAGCTGGTTAGTACTTGCCTAGCAAACAGCATAGAGACAAGTTTCTCTCTTCTGTCACATAACTAGGAATGGAACCACATGCCTTGAACAAGGAAAGCAGGTGTCCTATCACTGAGCCACATCCTCCATTCCCATCCCTATAGGGATGAAGCAGAGACTCTTCTGTGTAGCTCTTGCTGACATAGAGCTCCCTATGTATGGGCCACACCTGGCCTGTCAGTGTTTTTTTGTTTTCTTTAAAGCACTGTGTAGCCCAGGCTGGCCTTGAACTCAGAAAGATCCAACTACCTCTGCTTCCCAAGTGCTAGGATTAAAGATAGGAGCCACCGTGTCTGGCTCTTTTTTTCTCTATAAAGTACCCAGCCTCCAGAATTTTGTTACAGCAACAAGAAGAGGACATAGGGTATTTTCTTACAATGAGTAAATAGACTAAGACAAGTCCAACTGTGGTAGTAAGGAATGACCACGATCACTGTCCGACACCAGCAGAAGAATACAGGGAAGCAATAAGGCCCACCGAGGGAGGGTAGCTGCAGGTATAAACAGGAATGCATACCTGGTAGACAGTGACTTTAGCACTGAGATCAGGCTCCATGTGCCGCAGGCCTAGCTTGGCCAGGTCCAGAGGGTCCTGGGGAAGATCTCGGGGTACTGGGTAGGGATTGATATTCTTGAATCGGGTGAACCACAGCTTCATCCGCAGGAACTTGAGCATGGGGTAACTTTTGCGCCCAAATATCTGAATCAGCAGGAATTCCGTCTCTGTGTTGGGCATGACTCCTGTTTTTAGAAGATCCAAGCACAGCCTCAGAGAGGCAGAATATAGTTAGACACAAGTTTGAAGTCAAGAAGAACAGAATTAAAAGGAATTTATTTTTCATGATTTTTTTTCTTATTGTTACTTTGAGACAGGGTCTTGCTACTACCTATGTAGGGAGCCTTGGCTGGTCTGGAAGTCTATCATCTGTAGAACAGAACTCAGACATCCGCCTGTCTCTGCCTTCCAAGTGCTGGGGTTAAAGGTGTGCACTACCACATCTGGCCTATCAATGTGGTTTTTGTTTGTTTGTTTGTTTTTGTTTTTATGTTTTTTGTTTTTGTTGTTTTGTTTGAAGCTGAGGCTGAGGCTAGGGCACAGCTGGTCTGGCCCACAGATCTGAAGGCTTGACTTCCAGCACCATATAAAAGGTGCACTGTAGCACATGCCTGTAATCCCAGCACTCAGAACAGTAGGCAAAACCCAGCCAAGGACAGGCATGGCTACCCAGCACAGCAAATTCAAGGGCAGCCCAGGCTATAGGAGACCGTGTTGGGGAAAGAGGGCTGGAGAAAGAATGGCTCAGCAACTTTTAACTCCAGTTCCAGAGTATCCACCACCCTCTCTTGACCTCCCTGGGCACCAGAACTCACATACCCACTGACACACAGCATACATATAATTAAAAAGAAATCTTAAAAAATAACAAACCAAAAAACGTACGCAGTGAAGGATGAGCTTGAATCCCTGTCTACCCCTCACTGCCCACGAGCTGAGATGACAGGTATGCACCTAAGGTTATTAGATCCTGGGGATCAGCCTTGGGGTATCCCAGGTAAGTCCTTCTCCAACTTGTCTACAGTCCTAAGCCCAGTAACTGGAAGAGGGAGCGTGAGGGCAAGAAAGCGGGGTAGGGGGGTGGGGGGAGGCGAAGGACTTGGGAGACTGAGAAAGAAAGAGAGTGGGGCAGGGTGCAAGGAAGGCTGGGCCCACTTCCCTCACCGTGTCGTTCCATCTGCTCCAGGACAGCAACCCCACACTCCTGCTGCCGTGGGTAGTGGACAAAGATGCGCTGGATAACGTTGCGGGACCGGAAGACCTCCTTGGGGAAGACATCCAGCAGCAGGTTGTATACCGACAAGTCCCGTTCCACCCCAAACTCTGGCATCTTGCGCAGCGCTAGGTAGATGAAGTCCACGTGGCCGCGCTTGCGCACGTTGTGCTCACCAAAGCTGCGCACTGCATTCAGGAAGCTTGCCTTGTCCTGCTCCCTGTTTCCTGATGGCCTGAACAGGTCTTCATGCATTGTTGGAACCTTGATGGGCTTCCTTTGGGGATCGGGGGGTCGAGGAACCAACCACACTTCATCCTTGTGTGTAACTGCACTACAGTGAAGGCTTCGTAGAGCCTGGAGGGACACCTGAGGAGAAAGAATGGTGCCGGCTTTTTGTTTTCTGTCTCCTGGCAGAGGTACCCTGGACATCATGGAGGACCTTTTAGGAGCTTTGATACTGTAGCTGCTAACTGTAGCTTAGATATCATGACATAGTGCATTAAAGTACACTGCCACATGGTAAGTAGTACACACCTGAAATCCCAACACCCAGGAGGCTAAGGCAGGAGAATTGAGAGCTCAAAGCTTGCTTGAACCACATATTCATGTTCTAAGGCCATTTGGGATTGCATATGGTACACACACACGAAGAAAACATCAAGAAGCATTACCAGGACCAGCAAGATGGCTCAGAGGATAAAGCACTCACACAGAATTGACACAGATATATGCATCCACACATGTGCTTACCCCAGTTTCACAGTGTGGTGGTTTGACTATACTTTGGCTCAGGGAGTGGCACTATTGGGAGGTGTGGCCTTGTTGGAGGAAGTGTGTCATTGTGGGGGTGGGCTTTGAGACCCTCCTCTTAGCTCCCTGGAAGCCTGTCTCTCCTGATTGCCTTTGAATCAAGATGCAGAACTCTCAGTTCCTTCTCCAGCACACTGCCTGCCTGGATGCTGCCATGCTCCCGCCTTGACAATAATGGACTAAACCTCTGAACCTGTAAGCCAGCCCCAGTTAAATGCTTGCCTTTATAAGAGTTGCCTTGGTCGTGGTGTCTGTTCACAGCGGTAAAACCCTAACTGAGACAGTGTACACATCCTGTTGTGGATTGAATGAGAAGTCCCCCATAGGCCTATCAAATTCTGCTTACAGCATTCACTTGCTTGTCTAGAACAAATTTCCAAAGTCTTGCACCTTCCCAAAATAACACGGTCAGGTCTTTACAGCAACCAACCTACTTCTGGACAACTTCTGTACCAGTTACTCTTCTGTTTCTGTGATGAAGTGCCATGAGCTGGCAGCGAACCTGGCACTGTTGTATGGTACTGGCTTTGAGGCAGGAAGGAAGCAAGAGTCCTGAGAAGGTGGGAGGCGCATCCATCTGTGAAAGTGAAGCTCGGTTGCTGAGCAGACCTCAAGATGTTGGTGATGTCAGAGCTATGAGAGGCTGTCCAGTACAGCCACACACAGGGAGGGAATGGAGCCATTCTGGGGCAGCAGAGTTAGGGAGTAGGGCTATCTGCCTGAGCGCGCTGGAACCAATGTCTAACACATTGGAGCTACAGGGCTTAGAGTCTGCCCTGCTGGGTTTTCAGTCTTGCTTTGGGCTCAGTATTTCTTCATTATGGCTTCATTCCTCCCTTTTGGAATGGGAGGATACAGTCTGTGCCATTTCCTGATAGAAGTGTGGATTTACTTCTACTTCTTAGGATGTCACAGTTGAGAGATTGCCTGAGTCTCAGAATAGACTTTGTTAAATGATTGACACTGTGAAAGACCATAGGAACTTTTGAAATTGAATGAGATGCATTTTGCATCATGATACTGCTAGGAGTCTATGGGGCCAGGTGAGAGGCAGATTGTTATGGTCTGAATGAGAAATGTCCCTCATAGGCTCCTGTATTTGAACACTTGGCCCAGCTGGTAGCACTGTTTGGGGAGGTTATGGAACCGTCAGGACATGGGGCCTTGCTGGAGGTGGAGTAGAGGTTTTATAACGGCTTCTCAGTTACAGGTTGTTCTCCTTCCCATATGCTTGAGATGTGATCTCAGGTTCCTACTCTGGTCACAAGCGGCCATTAGGGACTCTGCCCTTGGAGCTGTAAACCAAGACAGACTCTTTCTAATGTAAATTGCTTTTGGCTATGGTCATGGTACTTTAGTACAGCAATGGCAAACTAACTGACACAAGGACCAGCACCAGGACAGGCAGGCAAAGGCAAACTAACTAACATGACTAACTAACATGGGGACCACTGCCAGGACAGGCAAGCCAAGGTCCACCTCCAGCCTCTGAAGCCTGATCCTGAGAGGGTGAGAGTAAAGCCCAGACCTTCCCTTCTCCACCCAAAAACGCCCAGCCTCTGGTTACCTGAGCAAAGGGAGTTCCTGAGAGGGCAGTCCTGCAGATGCCTCCCCAGCCCCTAGAGAGGCCTCGGGCCAGCAAGTTGACCTGCACCCAGCTCATGCCTCTGTAGATTCAACCACACCTAGTTGAGAGAGATTGAGACAGCATTAACCCGCAGCACACCTTCCATGAGACAGGGCATCACTATAACAGGGTTACTTCTGTTTGATTTTGTTGTTTTTAAGACAGAGTATCACATTACCCAGGTAGCCAAGGGTGACCTTAAACTCCTGATTCTCCTGCCTCTGAGTCCCAATGCTGAGATTACAGGTGTGAGCTACCATGCTTGGCAAGTTTTCAAATTATATTTACTGATTTATTGTGCGTGTATGTGTGTGAGCGAGCATGTATGCACTTGCGTGGAGGTCAGAGCACAGCTTGGAGAATTGGTTCTCTTCCACCACGTGTGTCTCAGCATTGAACGTGGCTTTCAGGCTTGGCAGCAAGCACTTCATACAATCATCACCCACTCGCTCGTCCCTGGCAGTTTTTCTTCTTCATTTTTGGAAGATCTGCCTGCTTATTCTCTGTGTATGTGTATACACAGAGTCACAGCTATAATGCTTTTGTGAAGGTCAAAGAACAACTTCTCAGGAGTCTTCTACCTCACTGTAGGAATGCCACGACATCTGACTTTTATTTTCATTTATATTATGGGTGTTTTGCCTGCATGTATATCTGTATACTACATGCATGCCCAGTGCCCATGTAGGCCAGAAGAAGGTGTTGGATGTAGTGAGAGATGGTTGTGGGTCCTTTGGGAGTGCTCTTAATGGCTGAGCCATCTCTCCACTTTCAGGCTCCCCAACCCCTTTTGAGACAGGGTCCTACTTCAGAGCCTTGGCTGGTCTAGAACTTGCTATGCAGACCAGGCTGGCCTCAAACTGCAGAGATCCCCAACCTCTGCCTCCTGAGTACTAGGATTTACAGCATGCACCATCATGTTTTCTGAGACAGCCTTTCACTGAACTGGAGCTTACCAGTTCAGCTAGATTGGCTGACCAGTGGGCCCCAAGGATCCCCCTTTCTCTGCCTCTCCATCTTTAAAAGGAAAAGAAGAAAGGCCTAAGCACAGGGGTTAAGAGGTGGGGCTCTGGCTGGAGAGATGGCTCAGCGGTTAAGAGCACTGCTCTTCCAGAGTCCTGAGTTCAATTCCCAGCAACCACATGGTGGCTCACAACCATCTGTAATGGGATCCGATGCCCTCTTCTGGTGTGTCTAAAGACAGCTACAGTGTACTCACATACATTAAATAAATAAATAAATAAAATCTTTTGGGGGGGGCTCAGAATAAAGTTGGAGTCACCTGACAACAGATGTGGCTTCTGAAAAAATTATTATTTTTTAGCAAACTTTGTGTGCATTCCTGAGTGTGTATACAAATGTGCCAGGCACCAGCACAGAGGACAATTTGCAAAATCGAGTTCTCTTTTCCACCATGTGGGTCCTGGGGATGGAAGTCGGTCCTCAGGATTAGTAGCAAGCACCTTTATCCCCTGAGCCATCTCTCTCTTTTCTTTAGTTTTTCAAAACATGGTTTTTCTGTGTAGCTTTGGCTGTCTAGGAACTCACTCTGTAGATCAGGCAGGCTCCAACTCAGAAATCCACCTGCCTCTGCCTCCTGAAATCTGGGCATGTACCAATGCCACCTGCCTGGTTTGTTTAAAAAAAAATTCTTTTGCAGTATGCATGAATGTATTGCCTTTATGTATGTGCACCACATGAGTGCCTGGTGTCCGGAGAAGTCAAAATAGAGCTTTGGATCCTCGGGAACTGGAGTTTGAGATGGTTGTGAGCCACCATGAAGGTGCTGAGGATTGAACAGAGGTCCTTAGGCGTGGCAGCAAGCACTTTTACCTAGTGAGCCATCTCATCAGTCCCATCTCTTTTTTTACCCTGGGTACTTACTTGAGATAGAACTCAGGTGGTCAGGCTCCTGCACGAAGTACTTAACTATCTGTACTGTCTCCATGGCAGCTCTATTTCTTTCTCCTGCCTGAGTGCTACTGGAAGCTCTGGTACAACACTGAGAAGTGGTCAGAGTGCACAGCCTTGTCTGGCTTCTAAACTCTGGCGAAAGAATCTATTCTTTCACTGGGCATGGTGGCTCACACCTTTAATCCCAGCACTAAGGAGGCAGAGGCAGGCGGATCTCTGAGTTCGAGGCCAGCTGTAGACAGGGCACTAAAGATAGCACAGCCAGCACTAAAGAAGAAATTGACTCCCATTTTCCATCCAGAAGGCTGGAATGCATGTGTTGATACTTGGCAATCTTTGCTCTTCTATAAAGCCAGCCCCAGAGAAACCCCGAATCCTGAGCACTTTGTCTCAGGCAATAGAGCCCATTCTCATGAAAGAGATCCCATGTATTTTGCAAAAGAGTTTGCTATTCTGCTTATTCTTTCCTGGGCCCTTGTCTTGAGCACTGGTTCTCAGTCAGTGGAACCCATCCGTATGCTCACTACAATCCCGTCCTCCCGTGCCCTTGTCCTGAGCACTGTTCTCATTCTTGAGGGACAGGTGCTTTGCTAGAGTTACTTTGCAAGGGAATTCGATGCAGCCGTGCCTGAAGTTTTGTTGTAATAGTGGTCACGTGGAAACTTACCCCCAAAGTTTTACTGTACTTAAATGTGTAAGAAATAAATCACTTGGCATTAGACTCCAGAAGTTTGGAACCAGTACCAGATAAATTCTGCTTAGTTTCATTTTTAACCTCATCGGGACTGTTTTCAGTGCTGGCTATGACACCAGCAGGGACCACAACAGCCAGCCTGCTCTACACAGTGAGATATTGTTTCAAACAAATAAAAAGAGCAAGTGTTGGATTTTCTCAATATTTTTCTGCATTGCCTGAAATAATCATGTAATTTTAGGGGTTTGTTCTATTAATATATACATAAATGTTCAGATATTAAACTAACCTTGCATTTTGAAGATAAATTCTCTTAGGCATGATGTAGATTTCTTTTTGCATGTTTGCAAGCCCATTGCGAGAGAATTTTACAGTTGTGTTCATGAGGCATTAGTTTTCAGTTTTCTTAGTATACCTGTTTGGTTTTGGTATCAGGGGTATCTAGGCCACAGAGAACATGTTAGGAAGAGTTTGGATCATTCCTGCCACCACTAAAACTTTCTGGATATGGGTGTTGTGGCATACACCTGTAAATCCCAGCACTGAGGTGGAAGCCTTGGATTAGCCTTGAATACACAGCAAGTATGAAGCCAGCCTGGGCTACATGAAAACCTGTCTCAAAAACAGGAAAACCAAAACAAACCAAAAAAAAAAAAAAAAAAAAACAACAACAACAAAAAACAAAACAAAAACCCAGAAAACGAAACCAACAACAAAACACCTTTGGGGTGACAAGATGGCTTTGCAGATAAAGGCAGTTGCTGCCATGTCTGACAACCAGAATTCCATCCCTGCAATCCAGGGTGGAAGGAAAGAACTGACGCTACAAGTCATCCTCTGACCTCCACTCCTCCAGTGGCACAGGCAGGCATGGAGGCACCGACACACACGCAGAGTAAATAAATAAGTAAAAACAAACGATCAAACAACTTTCTCTAGTTGAGCCAGACATGGTAACACACACCTTTAATCCTAGCATTCAGGAGGTAAAAGCAGCCAGACCTCTGTGAGTTCTAAGCCAGCAAGGGCTACATATGAGAACTTATTTAAGGGGAAAAAAATACCCCCCAAAACAAAAACCAACTCTTTTTCTGGTATCTGCCATCTTGGCCCAAAATCTTCCTCCCACTCCTGCTTTCTCATTAAAGCCACACCTAAGCCATGCCTATGCACTGGCTCCTTCTCAGCAACCTGATGACTGCCCTAGTCATGTCAGTAATGCCAGTCCAATGAACTGGTATGCTCAACACTTTGAAGAAGCCAGTGACTTCAAGGTGTCAACTTTCTCCCAAGTATCAGATAGTGAAGTCCCCTCCCCTACAGCCCTTGTTAACATCCTTTGGTTTCTTTCTGGCATCCATGTCTATTTCTCAGCCAATCATGAGGTGCCTTTCAATGTGAGCATTGTCTGCAAAGCTGAGGGTGCAAACAAATGCCCTAGGAGCACACAACCTGCAGATTCAGGCTTAGTGGAAACAACTTTTAGGTGATATTGACAGTCTGAGAAAATGCAATTGGATTGGGCTCAGGCTGTGACTCAGTAGCACAGATCTGGTCTAGACTCCTCCAGTGAGCTGCTGGGCCCAGTGAACCTCTGCTAGATTCCCCTAGTGAAGGACTGGGAGTGTGACTCAGTAGTAGAGTCCCTGCCTAGAATCCCCCAGTGAGGGGCTGATGGTGTGGCTCATGGTAGGTACTTGCTTGGTATAGTTAGATAAAAAGAATCTAAACCTTTGTTTTGCAAATTGTGTCCCAGGACCTGTAAAATGTTGGCTCTAACTCAGGCCTACATGAAAATCTGCATTGTAACACCCGTATTACAATGTGTGAGAGTCCTTAGTATTTATGCTCATGGTTCCCTGATGTCTTTGCCGCAATACCTAAGCGCAACTTTGTACAAACCAGCCATCCCAAACACCACTCAGGGAACACTAGCTGACAACACTTTCGTTTACTGTGCTTCTCTGGAGGTTAGCCAGTAGCACCAGTGGTTATTCAAGCCACAACGTAGGAACTATTCAGAGTTCACTATGTCCCTATTCTGTCCATCAACGAGTCCTGGAGACTACTTCCAAACCTATCCCTCTTGCAGGCCACCACACCAGTTCATGGTCTGCTCTCCTGCGTATGTTTCCACCCTCTCTCTTCTGCCATTCCAGTTATTTCCCTCCAGTGCAAAGGAAAGCTTTTCACCATAGGAACTAGATGGGCTGGAAAGATGGCTTTGTTGATAAAACACTTGCCCTCAAAGTATGAGGATCCGAGCTTGATCCCCAGCACCCACATACAAAGCCACTTGCAATCGGAGGAAGCAGAAACAGGCAGGTCCCTGAGCTCGATGCTAGGCAGCCTAATCAGTGAGCTACAAGTCCCAGTGAAAGATCTGTCTCAAAGCACAAAGTGGACAGCTCCTGAGGAACAACATCCAAGGTTGACATTTGTCCTCTGTACACATGTGCTTACATGTGTACATGCGCTAACATATATCCCTGTACCCACATATGAACACGCACGAATGCTGGGTGTGATAGCACATACCTGTAATCCCAGCACCTGGGAGACACAGGCTGGCAGATCCCTGAGCTTGAGGTGAGACCGATCTATATAGGCTTAAAAAATCCAGACCAGCCAGGGCTATATAATGGGACCCTGTCTTAAAAAAATAAAATGCACTTGAGATAGGTGTTATATCTGTAAAGCCAGCACCAGGGAGTCTGAGGCAGGAGGATGGCCTCCAGAATTAAATCAGCTGGTGAGAATTAGTGAGTTCCATGGCAGTCTGAGCTACAGTAAGGTCCTGCCTAAAATTTAAAAAAATAAGAGTGGAGAGATAATTCAACTGGGAAAGGAACTTGCTGTAAGAACAAAGCAAGCCTAAGACCCGAGTTCAAACCCTGGAACCACCATAAGGTGTATGGATAAAACTCCAGAGTTGTCCTCTGACCCCCACCACACACCATGGCACATGTGTCCCACTCCCCCAATAACTAAAATAAAAACGGCAAAGTAAATACACATCGGATGTGCTTCCTCTATCTTTTGCAGCTTCAGCCACACTGTTTCTGAAACAAGTTTTGTTGTCTCACGGGCTTTGACCTTTACCTTCTTCCTACTACTTACTGTCTTGGTGTATGGCTGTAATCCAGCACTCAGAAGGCTGGAGCAGGAGGATGATCATGATGAGTTCGAGGCCAGACTCTTGTCTCAAGATAAAACACATTGCTTGGAACAATCTCTGTTTTGAAATCTTGAAATTACCTGTTCGGTTTGTTTGTGATTTGCTCAGTAATCGGCTCTCTTAGATAATACTTTTTTAAAATCTGTTTTTCTCATTGTTGTGTGTCCACCAGCTGGGCCAGTGCCTGGTACATGGTAAATGCCCAACACCTATCAACTGAGTCTGAATAAGCAGTAAATTTCTACAATAAATAAATAAATCTCAACAGCGAGGTAGCGTGTATGTATGCGTGTGGGCTGGCAGGATTCCCGGTCTCTGAAAGAGACTGGAAGGTTCCAATGCCTGCCTCACAGACGATGTGTGTGTGTGCCCGAGACCGCTGTCCCATCTGTGAAACTGAACGCCTGCAGCAAGAGGTGCCCAGCAACCTTTCCTCGCATGTTCCCAAGCCTGCACCCCAAAAGGTCACAGTGCCCTGACTCTGAGGCCGACTTGAAGGTCATCCTCCCCGGCTCTACCAGGCCTGGAAGTGGACATCCAGAATCCCAGACAGTCCCACAGCCTTCTCACGCGCGACCCACCTACTCACGCGGCCAGCCGCGGACTCAAGCGGGCTCGGTGGGACCGCTGGGCGCCGTCTTGTGGAGCCACAGACCTTCCGGTTACGAGTCGAAGGTGACAGCAAATCAGGAAAGCCTGTGACGATAGGTCCCGCCCTCAAGAGGAGATCCACCAATAGAAAGGCGAGAAGACACTGGTTTAACCTCCGGAGCAGGCCCTGCCCCTCACCTAACTGGAGCCTGGAGAAGTTGGGTACCAGCGCAGAGGCTCTGGATCGGGTACTCCGGCGTTCGTCGGGTCCAGCTTTCTTCGCCGTGATGGTAAATGTTTCGTGATGGTAAATTGTTTCGGACTGAAAGCACCACATCCGGTTCGGAGCCCAGGGCCTCTTGCGTGCTAAGCAAGCACTCTACCGCTGTCAACTAATCCGCAGCCCTAAATCCCGGGATTTATTCTTTTTATGAAACGGATTTTTTTAGTTTTGTTGGTTGAGTTGTTTGAGTCAGGGTCTTGCAGTGGCACTCAGTCTGGTCTCAAAACCCTGGATCCAAGAGATCCTCAGGGTTCAGCCTGCTGAACAGATGGCGCTTCAAGTGGGCAACACTGCCACTACTTTAACAGAATGTCAGGTTAAGTTTATTTTTATTGTGTGTTATGTGAGTAAAGCTCAGTGAGAACGTTCGTGTGGAAGTCAGAGGACAACTTAGGAAGAATGTTCTTTCCTTGTGGGTACTGGGGATGAAAGCTGGGTCATCAGGCTTGGCCGCAAGCACTTTTAACGCCCTTTAATAAAAATTTTTGAAGTTTGAATTCATCTATGAGAAATAGCCATATAAGTACAGCAAGGGCTACTGTGAGAAAGAACATGCATTCCTGCCACCCCCTCTCCCTCCCCAACAGGGAGTCAGACCACCCACACCGAGGGCTGAGAGGCCTATGGAGTGTATGTGTACATGATTGGATCGCCCTGGAATTGTATGCGTGTGTAGATAACAGTGATTTTTTTATATATAATTATTACATATGTGTGTATATATATAATGGTTGAATAAAGGTTTTTATTGTTTTAAATGCATTTTAAAAAAATGTTTCTTTTTTTATTTATTTATTTTTGGTTTTTCAAGACAGGGTTTCTCTGTATAGCCCTGGCTGTCCTGGAACTCACTCTGTAGACCAGGCTGACCTCGAACTCAGAAATCCGCCTGCCTCTGCCTCCCAAATGCCGGAATTAAAGGCGTGTACCACCACTGCCCGGCTTAAATGCATTTTTAACATTGTTTTCCTTTGGGGGTGGTACATGTGGTGATAATTTGCTAGAATCTATCCTTCGTGTCCCAGGGTTGAACTTAGCCCATCAACCTTGGCAGCATGTTACCCACTGAGCCAACCTGCCAACCCCATAAGTAATCATTTTTAAGACAAGGTCTTGTGTAGCCCAGAGTATCTTTGAACTTGTGTGTAGCTGAATTTGACTTTTCTCTGATCTTCCTGCCTCTTTTGTCCTGGGGTTACAGTCCTATGTCACTATATCATTGTCTCTGTAGTGCTGGGATACAATCCAAAGCCTCTTACATTGTAGGCAGGTAGTCTGCCAACTGAGATATAGCCCCAGTCCCTTTGTTTAGACAGGGTCTCACTATGTTGCTTGGCCTGACTGGCCTGGACTTCTTTATATAGACCTGGATAGCCTTTGTTTACTGCTCTAGTTGGCAGTGTAAACCTGGGAGAGTGGGCTTCAAAATGAGGCAGACTAGAGTCTCATGCAACTTTAATTCAAAGCATTGGACAAGTTATACTCTGGGGGTTAAGAAGCATTGCATGGGTGAGGTGTTCAGTTATAAGGCTACACGTGGCAGACAGAGAGGCACATGAATAACAACAGCTGAAGTAAATACACTGCTATTCACTACCCCTGGGGGAGGAGCACAAAACACATTCCAAGAACAATGCTGTGTTTTGAAGAAACCGAGGTCGTAAGAGTCATGCCTTGTTTTCTTACAAGCACTCAGAATTCTCACACAGCTCCATTCTTAGACTGTGTTCTAGCAGGCCTTGAATTCATGGAGATCTGCAGATCTAATGCATGCTACTGCAGGCAGTGCTGCTCTAGACTTAGCCATACATAAGCATCTTGTGCCACTGTGCTTGGCCACTGGATGAACTATTTTTAGGATATTAGGATATTAACTATTTTTAGGATTTTAGGATAACTATTATTATGTAGCCCAGGTTAGCCTCAAACTGGATCGGTAGCCAAGAAAAGGAAGAAGGAGGGAAAGGAAAGTGAGCAAGCCCAGCCTGTCATTTTAGAACTCAAGAGGTGGCAGCAGGAGAACCAACAGTTCAGAGTCACCCTTGACATGGTAGAGCCTGGGCTAGTTAAGACTCTGACTCTAAAAAAAGGGCAGAACTTAACCCAGGTGTGGAGTTAGGAGATAGTGCCATTGAGGGGTGATTGGGATGCATGAAGTCATCAGAATGGGGCCCAGTTAGAGTCCTGGTGGCTTCATATGGGGAGAAGAGGCAGAGGCAAGCACACCTTTTAGAGCTCGAGACCAGCCAGGTCCACCTGGCCTTTTCCTAGAGCTACACAATGAGAAACCCTGTCTCAAAAGGTGTGTGTGTCGGGAGGACCCAGAGGACATGTTCACATTCCCCAGCTCCTGCCATTCGATGCTTTGCACTTACTGGACACTCTGCCAGCGAGAAGGCATCACTCAGTGTTGAGCCTTTGAACCTCCAGAACATAGATTGAACTGAATGAATCCTTTTTTATAAAGCTACCCAAGCTTGGGCATTTCACTAGAGTAACATGAAACAGATTAATACACCCAGCCAAGGCAGAGGTAGATGTAGGACCTTGATTTCTTTCTGCCAACCCCTTACTGCCTGGTTAAGGCTGTCCAGTGAGGGATGATAAGCAGGCCACTGACCTTTCTGTGACCTTTTGGACTATGTGTGGCTTCTGCCTTAGTTACTTACTGTACAAATAGGGTGCTCTGGCTGGGTGGGACCAGGGGTCAGCTTCAGGGGACCAATTACACTGGTATGACTTTCTCATTGCCTTTGATGGCTAACATTTTAAAAGATTTATTATTATTATTATTATTATTATTATTATTATTATTATTATCATTATCATTATTATTACTAACTATGAATCCCTGACTAGCCTGGAACTTGCTATGTAGACCAGGCTGGCCATGAACTCACTGAGAACTTCTGCCTTAGTGTACTCAGATTAAAGGTCTGTGCTACCATGCCCAGATAGTTTTATTATTTCTATTTGTGTGTTTGTGTGTGTGTGTGTCTGCATATGGTATGGGTACTTGTGTGCAGTGCCTGTAAAGGCCAGAAGAGGGCATCAGATCTGAAACTGGAGTTACAGGCAGTTGTGAGCTGCCTGCCACATGGGTGCTGGGAACTAAACTTGCTCTCGCTGGCATTGAAGACACATGCGACACTTAAGTGCAGCAAAACACTCATGCACATAAAACTTTAAAATGAGTAAAAAGGTACCGTGAGGTTTAACGTGTAGTTCAGTGGTAGAGTGCTTACTTAGCATGCATAAGTCCCTGGGTTCAATTCTCATTATCACCATTAAAAAAAAAAACAAAAAACAAAAAACAAAAAAACGAGCTGGAGAGATGGCTCAGTGGTTAAGAGTGCTGACTGCTCTTCCGTAGGTCATGAGTTCAGATCCCAGCAACCACATGATGGCTCACAATCATTCATAATGAGATCTGATGCCTTCTTCTGGGATGTCTGAAGACAGCTACAGTAAGAGAATGGGGCTGGAGCAAGCAAGGCCGGAGCAAGAAGAAAAAATGTCTGAAGACAGCTACAGTGTACTTACATATAATAAATAAATAAATAAACCTTAAAAAATAAAAATTAAAAAAAAAAAAAACAACCCCAGAGCAGCGATATAGTGATGGTGACCCATGTAAATGCATTTGTAACCTGAGACCCGATTCTGATTCTGAGGACTCGCAGTGGAAGGGGAGATCAGATTCCCACATGTTTTCCTTAGCTCTTTACATGTGTGTCTTGGCTTGTGCTTGGATGCACTCACACAAGTATATAAATGTAATGAAAAAATTTAAAAACAGACAGAGAGGGCTGAGGAATGTAGCCCTGAATGGCTGATTTAAGCCAGTGCTCTCACTGACACCTGCGCGCCCCTGTGTCCGTTGTACAGAACACAATGGTATATTTGAGGCCCCAGGTGTCCCTCTTCATCATGCAGTCCTTAAAATAACCCTAGGTAAATAATAGAGAGAGTGCTGGCAGACTTCCTGGCAGTCCGAGGACCATGCTTTTGATCACCAGCCATGAGTCACGGTGACATCACATACCCTGGGTATGACGCACACAGAAGGCACACTGTCATCTCTCCAGTACTTTTCCCAAAAAAGCTTCAGTCAGGGCCAACTTATGACACCACATACATAGAGAATCACTCTCACAAATGACTGAAGGACAACCACTACAGAATTTACAGCAGTGTGAGACTAAAGGCAAGGAAGGCTCTTGGCTACATGGGGAACATGGTGTGAGAGAAGGACAGAAAAGCAAACAGAACTGAGCCCCGAAGCAATCCTCACAAGCCTGTAGCTTAGCAGATAGAGACATTTTCCTGAGCCGGAGGACATGGGGGTACAGGCCTATAATCCCCAGAGTTGGGATGCTGAGGCAGGAGACTTGTGAGTTGAGGCCAGACTTGACTACATAATGAGATCCCGTCTCAACCAACTAAATGAGCAAACAAACCAAAAAGTTAATTTATTTTTATAGCAGTTAACATTAAGGGCTGGAGAGATAGCTCAGAACTTAAGAACACTCACTGCTGTTGCAGAGAAACCCGAGTTCCGCTCGCAGGACCCATATGGTAGCTCACATCCACTTGTAACTCCAGCTCCAGAGATCCAACACTTCTGGCTCACGTGCACATACAAACACACGGGAGCACACATACATGTACAACTTTCAAAAATGTTAACATTGGGGCTGGAGAGATGGAGAGTTAGGAGCACTGACTGCTCTTCCAGAGGTCCTGAGTTCAATTCCCAGCAATCACATGGTGGCTCACAACCATCTGTAATGGGATCTGATGCCTTCTTCTTGTGAGTCTGAAGACAGAGACAGTGTAGTCATATACACAAAATTTTAAAAAAGAATGTTAACGTGAGCATCTGGGGATAGGGGTAGATGAGGACTCTGTAACTAGTTTTACAACTCTTCTCTAAAAATTACCAGGTGTGTGTGTGTGTGTGTGTGTGTGTGTGGGTATGTACATGCATACCAAGGTGCCTGTGCCCTGTATGCGCACTGAGGAGTCCAGAGGAGGCCACCTGGTGTCTCTTTATTGCTGTCTTACTCCCTTAACATGGAAGCCTCTCAATGAACCTGGCTACTGTTGTCGGTAGGCTGGCTTAATCAGCCAACTTTCCAGGACCCTCCTGTCTCTTCCTCTGCTCCTATCCCATCCTGGGGTCAGAGTGGCTTTTATTTATTTGTTTTGTTGTTGTTTAGAGACAGGGGGTCTCTATTATGTAACTCTCACTGTCCTGGAACTCAATCTATAGAGCAGGCTGACCTTGAAGTCACAGAGATCCATCCGATTCTGCCTCCCAAGTGCTGGGGTTAAATGTGTGCACCGCCACGCCCAGCTGCCATACCTAGTTTTAATTTGGGTTCTAGGGATTTAAATTCAGCTCCTCATTCTTAGTGGGCATAAATGCTTGTGCCCACTAGACCAATCTATAAATGCTGTACCCTAGAAGGGCCAGGAGATGAGTCAGCAGGTAAAGGCACTCGCCACCAAACCTGAGGACCCAAGTTCTATTCCTGGGACTTCCATAATGGAAGGAGGAAACATTTCTTCAAGTTGTCCTATGACCTCCACATATACTGGCACACAAACATGAATGAATGAATGAATGAATGAATGTTAAAAGCGGTTTCAAACAAGCAAGCCTGAGAAGAACTATTTTGATAACCATTACAGAAGAAAATGGAGGTTCAGAAAGGTAAGGACAACTGTCCAAAGCCAGGGGGTGGTGTCGGGGGAGGGGTGGTGGTGCAGGCTGCCGTTAGTCAGAAGATGAAGGCAGAGGATCCTTAGCTACATGTTAAGTTCCATTTAGAAAGTATTTGACTTTGTTTGTTTGGGTAGATCACACACATGTGTCTTGGTGTGCATGGGGGAGTCGGAGGAGTTGGTCTTCTCATGCTTCTAAGGATAAGATTGAGGTCTTCAGGCTTGGTATCAAAACCTTTTACCACTGAGTTATCTCAATGGCCCCCAATGATTGTGTTCTTAATCAGCTTGGGCTACCTGAGACCTGTATTTAAAAGAAAAAACAAAAAAGCCAATCCAGAATAAAATCAACCCGTCTAAGGCCATGAAGCCAAGACATTGGTGCAGATCCTCGTCTTAGTCGCTGTTTTATTGCTGTGAAGAGACACCATGACCAAGGCAACTTATACAAGAAAGCATTTACTTGGGGGAGCTTGCTTAGTTTCACAGGGTGAGTCCATGACCATCATGGCGGGAACATGGCGGCAGACAGGCAAGCATGGTGCTGGAGCAGTAACTGAGTGCTCTCATCTGAGCCAAAAATTAGAGTCAGAGGGACAAAGTCTGACATAGACTTTTGAAGCCTCAAAGCTTCAAAAGGGACACACAGCCTCCAACAAGGCCATGCCTACCTAAGCAGCCCACCAACTAGTGACCAAGAAGTCAAATATATGAGCCGATGGATGGGGGCCATCCTCATTCAAACCACTGCAGCTCCAAAGAGAGCAAAAGGTGAGTTCTGCACTGTGCTGTGGCACCTGCGTCTGGCTGCGGAGTCTGCATGCACTGGCCCCTTGTTTGTGTCCCATATCCCCTGATGATGATGTGTGGTGTCACATGGCCACAGCAGTTGATATTCCTGCACACATTGGCCACTCTCCATGCCCACACTTGGACTTCTTGAGATTACTAGGAAAGAAGACAGCCTGGGTCTGCAGCTGAGGACTTTTTGTCTTTTAGACAGCATCTCACTATGTAGCCCTCCCTACCCAGCTTGTAACTTATATTATGGAGACAAGGCTGGTTTTGAACTCATAGAGATCCTACTTGCTTCTGCCTTTGGAGTCCTAGGATTATACCTGTGTACCACCATGCCTATTAACCAAGTACAGGTCGTGACCTAGTCCCTGTCTGTTCCTCCAGTTGCATTTCTAGGGACTGGAAAAAAGGGACACACAAAGTATTCTCACAGCTACTGTCCTTGGTCCCCTACAGTGCTGGGGAGTCACACCTCACTTAGTGTGCAGCTGGGAATCCCTGTGTCAAATGTGGGTGAGTGTGTTGCCGGGCAGTGGTGGTACACGCCTTTAATCCCAGCACTCAGGAGGCAGAGGCAGGCGGATTTCTGAGTTCGAGGCCAGCCTGGTCTACAGAGTGAGTTCCAGGACAGCCAGGGCTACACAGAGAAACCCTGTCTTAAAAAAAAAAAAGGTGGGTGAGTGTGAGCCTCATCTTCCACTGTCCTTGCATTTAGAGGTGAAATCTCCCTCTGTCCTCCCCAACTTGTTCCCTCCCCTCCCCCTCCCCTCCCCCCTTTCATCCATCCTGATGTCTATTCTCTTTCCCCTTCTGAGTGAGATCCAAGCATGCCCCCATGGGCCCTCCTTGTTACTTAGCTTCTTTGGGTCTCTGGATTGTAGCGTGGTTTATCTTGTAATTTATGGCTAATGTCCACTTACAAGTGAGTACATTCCATGTTTGTCTTTCTGAGTCTGGGTTATCTCACACAGGATGATATTCTCAAGTTCCATCCATTTGCCTGAAAATGTCATGATGTCATTGTTTTTAATAGCTACGTTGTAATATCCCACTATGTAAATGCACTACATTTTCTGTACCCATTCTTCGGTTGAGGGACATCTGTGCTGTTTCCAGTCTCTGGCTATTACCACTAAGGCTGCTATGAACGTAGTTGAGTCCTTGTGGTATGGTGGGGCATCTTTTGGGTATATGCCCAGGAGTGGTATAGCTGGTGGGTCCTGAGTTAGAACTATTCCCAGTTTTCTGAAAAACTTCCAAATTGACTTCTAAAGTGGCTGCATATGTTTACGCTCACACCAGCAATGGAGGAGTGTTCCCCTTGCTCCACATCCTCACCAGCATGAGCTGTCTCTTGAGTTTTTGATCTTGGCCATTCTGACAGGTTTAAGATGGAATCTCAGAGTCCTTTTGATTTGCATTTCCCTGATGACTAAGGATGTGGAACATTTCTTTAAGAGAGGACTGCCAAGAAAAACTAGTGTGGTGGTGTTTAATCACTCAAAGGTACTGAAATGTGTGAGAACTGTTTTAGGGTGTCCGCTCAAGCTTAGGAAAAACACCTGTTTTACTTTTCCTTCTTTTCTATTTATTTATTTAATATTTAATATTTATTTATTTGTTTAACTATTTACTTTTTGAGACAGGGTTTCTCTGTGTAGCCCAAGCTGTCCTGAAACTTGCTTTATAGATAGATCAGACTGGCCTTGAACTCAGAGATCTGCCTGCCTCTGACTCTCCAGAGCTGGGATTAGAGGCATGTACCACCACTGCCTGGTTTTATTTATTTATTTATTTATTTTTAAAGATTTATGTATGTGAGTACACTGTCACTGTCTTCAGACACACCAGAAGAAGGCATCAAATCCCATTATAGATGGTTGTGAGCCACCATGTGGTTGCTGGGAATTGATCTTAGGACCTCTGGAAGAGCAGTCAGTGCTCTTAACCGCCGAGCCATCTCTCCAGCCCACCTGGTTTAATTTTTTAAAAAATTTAATTAAAATTTTGTTTTGTTTTGAGACAGGTTTTCATGTAGCCCAGGCTAGCCTGGAACTCATTATGTAGTCCATGCTGACCTGAACTCCTGATGCTCCTGCCTCCACCTCCTGACTGCTGGCATCACTGCTGTGTATCAGCAAACTTGAAAGATCCCAAGCTTCTTCTAGGAGTGGGAAACTGAGGCACAGTAACTGCTGTGGGCCTGTGGTTAGGGGGTCAGGGACCAGGATGGGACCAGAGATGAGCTCCAGGATCAGGACGCCAAGGGAGGCCCATAGAGCACCGCCCCTGGGGTACCCGGGCTCCCTACCCACCGCCCCCTCAGCCGCCGTGCCTGCCCTCTGATTTCAGAGCTCGCAGGGATTCTATAAATGGCCAAGCCTCGGCGGACCCGGGAGCCCCGCGAGTGAGTCAGCGCTGACGTCAGCGGCTCGCCTCGGCGCAGTGCCCTGGCCGCCAGGGGGTACCAGACCTCGCTGAGATTACAGTTGTGTGCTCCCAGAGACAATCATTTCTCTTTTATTTATTTTTTTGATCTCTCTATCTCTCTTTAATCTTATTAATTTTTTTGAGATAGAATCTCTCTCATGTAGCATCTCAAACTCAGTATGTAAGTTAAATATGGCCTTGAATCTTTGATCCTTGTGATAGAGAAGTGCTCTGCTGTGCCTGGCTTGTGTCAGGCTGGCCATGGGACCCAAGTATTTTATTTTGAGACAGATCTTTATGCATGACTGTTCCAACTGAACAGAATCTTTGGCATTCTATTTTATTTTGTTTGTTTGTTTTCTGAGACAAGTTTCATGTCATGTAGCCCAGGTTGGATCAGAATCACTATGTAGTTGAGAAGGATCTTGAACTCTTGACCTCTCTGATTGATTGCAGGCATACATCACCAGATTTCAAATGACAACAAGCTGGGCATCCATCCCTCCATTTTCAAAGTTCATTTGACAATGCCTGTACAATTTCTGTTTGTCAACTTATACTAGGTCTGTTGATGTACACCTGACACACTAGCATTCAGGGGGCCATCCTGGGCTACATTGTGAAAGCCTGTCTCCAAAAAAGGAGAGCAGGTGCTACTGGCATCTTATAAAGGCCTGGGATGCTGTTAAAGTCACAGCATTCAGACTACATGGCAAAGAATTAATCCAGCTCCAAGCATCAATGTGATGGCCGAGACAACCTGTTTGAATCTCACAGGATTAGGGACAGAGGCTGAGTTGTAAAACTATGTGACATTCCTACAGAAAGGGATTCCACATCCATGCCCGTGCCTCCATTTCTCCATTTGTAAAGTGTCCATGATAGGGGGTTGGAGAGATGGGTCAGTGGTTAAGTGCTCTTCCAAAGGTCCTGAGTTCAATTCCCAGCAACCACATGGTGGCTCACAACCACCTGTAGTGGGATCCGATGCCTACTTCTGGTGCATCTGAAGACAGTGACAGTGTACTCGTTACATATATGTATGTATGTATGTATGTATGTATGTGTGGTCGTATCGGCTACAGCATCGGCTGTAGAGGTACAGTGAGTATTGAGTGGGTTACATGGTCACAGTTTGGACAGGGCTTGACAGAAGAGCTATTGGCAAAGTCAGGTTACACAGTGCATGCCTGTAATCCCAGCTACATAGAAGGTAGAGGGAGGCAGATTCCGAGATCAAGTCCAGCCTGGGAACTTAGTGAGACCTTGTCTCAAGCAAGGTTTTCTTTTTTTTTCTGTGTCTGTGTCTGTGTGTGCAGTGCCCTTAAAGGCCAGGCCATGGCATCAGATACCCTGAAGCTGCAGTTAGAGGAGGTTGTGAGCCACCTGATACGGGAGCCAGGAACTGAGTTCAGATCCTCTGCAAGAACAGTGTGTGCTCTTAGCCATTGAGCCCGAGGAGTTTTGTTTGTTTGTTTGTTTGTTTAATATTATATATAGAATGAAAGCAGACATGGGACTGTTTGGGGAGAGGAAGACAATCTGATATAAAAGGGGGGTAGGGAGGACAGTGGGGATATATATATATATATGAGATAATGTGCCTGGATGCATGGTTGTCCATGCCTGTTCTTTCAGGGCTAGGAGTAGAAGAAGGAGAATCAGGAGTTCAAGGTCATCCTTGGCTAGATTGCAGTTTGATATCAGTCTGAGCCACATAAGACATTGTCTTATTCACCGCCCTGTTATGTTAGAACAAACATTTATATTTCTCTGTGTGTGTGTGTGTGTGTGTGTGTGTCTGTGTGTGCGCGCGTGTGTGTGTGGTTGTTCACACACATCCCACCTTGCATGTGGAGGTCAGAGAACAACTTTCAGACTTCTCCTTCCATCATGGAGGTCTCAGAAATCAAACTCGCGTGGTTGGGCTTGGTGGCAAGTTCTTTCGCCTGCTAGGCCACCTCACGGCCCTTCTGTTCACTGTTCTGTACAGCATCTGGAAAGCATCTTCAGTTTTCGATGTTCTCTTACAATGCTGGCAGTTATACTGGAAGATTTTGACATGCTGGGCAAGGGCTTGTCACTGAGGTTTTACCACTGACATGTGTCCCCAACCCATATCAAAATAAAAATCCTATTACTATTATTTATTGTTGCTTTGAGACATGGTCTAACCATGCAACCTTGGCTGGTCTGGAACTCCCTGTGCTCCCTGTGCTCCACCCGCCTCTGCCTCCTGAGTGCTGGGATTAATGGTGTGGACCTCCATGCCTTGCCAGATGTGCTCTTTATATATGGCCAGCAAATTGCAGGTTCTTAAAGTACCATTAATGTGTTAAGATTGATGTCATCTATGTGTCACTATCCTGTCCTTGACGTGATGTGGGTGGAGCATCCAACTCTGTGGTCCAGATGAGAGCTGTCTAGATAGGAATACTTACAGATGTCCAACCAGACCAGCCTGATTTGGGTAAAGATAGGAGAGTGTTCATGGCCCAAGACCTGTTAACCTGGGCCCTGGCGGTTCAGGTGGCCAGTGAATGGATATTGGGAATAGATCCAGGATATTTCTTTTTTTGTTTTGTTTTGTTTTTTGTTTTTTGTTTTTGTTTTTGTTTTTTTCATTTCAAATAGCCCAGACTGGTCTTGAACTCAGTATATAGCCAAGGATGACCTTGCACTTCTGAACATCCTGCCTGTCTCTCCTGAGTCCTGGGATTACACACATGAATTACCAGGCTTGGTTTATGTGGTCCTGGGGACTGAGCCCAGGGTTTTGTGCATTCTAGGCAAGTTTCTACTAACAGACCTATGTCCTAGCCTCACCCTTTAACCCAGGCTAGCCCCAAATGCTCAGGCTTCCTTTTGTTTCAGATTCTCAAGTGCTGGGATTGCAGGCATAGGTCATCTATGAGGTTAGTTAGATCTAGGTTCTTTGCTGCTCCAAGTCCTTATGAGGGACCGGTGAGGACAGAGCTGGGTGCCAGATTCTTCGAAGAAATAAAGCTTTGCTGAGGCTCTTCTTTGTGCTAGTCTTCGTACTGGGCACCCTGGAGGTGACATTTCCTCCTGACCTTTACTACACACTCGTCCTGTCATTAGCCCTTCTAGAGATATGGCGATAGAGACCCGTAGAGGGGAAGGTTGAGGTTTGGCGAATGAAGGTCAGTCAGATCATCATGCTATTCTAGGGGTTGGGGTGGGGGTGCTGCAGCCCTGCCTTGGGACTGAAGCGGAGATCAGTGACCTCTGAGATAAGGTGACTGAGATGGGACGGAGACGGTTGGCATGGGGAGAAGGGTGAAAGAGGGGGTGGGCTGTATGAGCACCACCCCCCTCCCAGAATAAGGCACTCAGCCCCCTAGGTGGAAACAATGACACAGTCAGCTCCCAATACCAAGGCTCTGACATCAGGAGGTGGGGGTGGCCGGAGTATGTGTGGGGTGCCACGCCCCTTGGCAAGCCCCCGTGGCCAATGGGACAGGCTTGGAAGAGCCCGGGGCTGGCTTCTGGAGCTTCAAAAACGTGAGCGGAGGGAAGTGGGTGCAGACGGAGGCTCAGCTGCCTGTTGCACGCTCGTCGGTGTCATCGGCACCTCCGCTTTGCCAGAGCCCCCTGGCCAACATGTCTTCTGCACATTTTAACCGAGGTCCTGCCTACGGCCTGTCTGCTGAAGTAAAGAACAAGGTAAGGCTGGAAGGACTGACAAACACCCTGCCGGACAGAGCCCTGTCCCCGAACCTCTCTCCTACCTGTGTCACGTGACCTAAGACCTGAGAGGAGAAAGAAGATAACGGGTAGGGGCTGTTTTTCTGCCTTGCAACATCCCAGAGTATTGAGGGGTGAAGTGAGGGGACCCCAAGATCCATAAGTGGAGTAATCAGAGTGCTGCAAAGATTCCCCACCTGCTCAGAGTCCTTGGTCAATCTTCTTGTTTCTGGGAGGGATGTAGGGGGAAGGGACAGATTCCTTACCTTTTAGAAAAAAAAAAAATCAACTCTGCTGGTCTGCAGAGATAAAAGATACTGAGAGACAGCATCTTCCTGCCATGGATCGGAAAACTGAGGCTTATAAAGGAGAAACAAGAAGCTAGGGCTCCAGGTAAGGCAAGTACAAAGCCAAACCGTCTCCACAACGGGATGGGCATGCTTCTCGGGACAGGGGACTGCGTGGAGGGGGAGAGACAGTCCCATTGGACAGAAGGGAACACTGAGGCACTTTCTTTCCAGGGTCCCACAGCAGGAGCTGTGGAGGGCGAAGAGCAGGATTGGGTCCTGGATCTGGTTGGGGTATCCTAGGGGCTGGAGTTGAGGGAGTGTGGGGGGCGGGTGCTCTGCCGGAGACTGATGGCAGCGCTGCCCCCTCCCCCCAGCGCCGGCCCCAGAGTCGCAGAGGAGCCGCCGCGCCTTATAAGGCGGCCTTGGGCAGCCGGGGCCCGCGCTATATAAGGGCCGGTTTGCTTTATAAAGCCGGGCTGGTGAGGAGGGGGGCGACAGGGCTGGGGCCAGGTAAGGGGCTGCATCCCTCCTCTCCCCATGCAGAAGAAGTGAAGCATCCCTCCATCTCACCACCACCAGGGGCTGGGAGGCTAGTATGCAGGATTGCAGAAAGAACCTGAAGCAGCCTTGGAGACTGGAGACAGGAGACAGGAGAGCAAGCCAGGAGGGAAATAAGAGCTAAGAGGTTGAGAAGGGAGTCTGCCGAATCCCTCCCCCACCCGAAAAGATGGGATCAGAGCGGAAGCTCAAAAAGCTGTCTGGACAGGGTCATTAGAGATGGGACCCCCGAGACTGAGTAAAAAATAATGTAGAGAGAACAAGTGGGGCTGAGGACAGACCTAAAGAAACATTGACAGGCAAGGGTTAGGAGGGGGACAAGATGCTCTCATTTCTAACTAGCAATTGTATGCATGATGACCTGGGACGACACTGAGACAGCTGTGCCAGCCAGCGGCGTTCCCAGGAAACCAGCACCCAGGGGCATCTTCTTAGGGTTCCTCCCCACCCCCAGTTTAAGGCATTTCCCCTTCCAACAGGAGAGTGAGGAGGGCTGGGTCAGGGGAAGCTAAGCCCCAAGTTTGGCGTGGTGGGGAAACCAAGGAGCCAAGCGCCGCCCCCACCCCCACCCCCAGCTTCAAAGATCTGGCTTTCCAGCCCCCTCTTGTCTATTCATTGGTGCCAAACCTCAGAATGCCCGGAATGGCCCCCTGGGCAGGTGCCACCTCAACCCTGGCCCTCAGCCTCCCCCCAACACCCTCCCCTACTGTGGACACTAAGACAGGATTGCCTTAGTTGGGATGAGGTAGGAGATCCGGCCGATCCGGGCTGGGCTGGGCCCCCGGAAAGCCAAAGTCATGCTCTATTGCCGAGTCCTCATCACCTGCTCTGCTCTGTCTCCTCCTCAGCTGGCCCAGAAATACGACCATCAGCGCGAACAGGAGTTAAGAGAGTGGATTGAGGGGGTAACAGGCCGCCGCATCGGGAACAGCTTCATGGACGGCCTCAAAGACGGGATCATTCTTTGCGAGTGAGTGAGGTTCTTAGGGTGCAGGCCCTTCCCCTAGACCAGCAGCCCCTCTCCAAATAGCCCCTCGACATCCCCCGATGATCTCGAGCCTGGAGCTGGAGTTAGACACTGATATTTGATGCCACCCCCATTCCTTGAAAGGCCAAAGAGATTCGCCCTGTGCCGGTTTCACAGGCAGAGATGACAAGAGTCAGTCAGGTTAAAAACAGTCAGGTAACACCCAAGCCCTGAGGTGTTACAAGGGCATTATTCAGCTAGCACACTCTACAGGGCAGGCCTGTCTATGGATTCCAGCTTCATACCTAAATGGCAGTGGACAACAGTGGCTGCTTTTCACCAGTTTTTATGACATTAGGGTGGTGTCACAGGAATTTGTGTAGACCGTGGCTTCCCACTGCCTTCATCACTGGGGAAGATGAAAATCCTCACCGTGGCCTGGCGTATGCCTGTGAAAGCCATACCTCAGCACTGGCAAAGCCAAAGCTGAGATAGAGTTCAGGAGTCTAGGTCAGCCTAGGCTGCATAACCAAACCCTGCCTTGTAAAACGAGGAAGGCTGAGGTGAGGAAGGTGGAGTGCTCTCCTGGCATGCAGGAGGCACTGGGTTCATGTCTTGCACAGCATAAAGCTAGGTATGGTGGTGCAGGCCTGTAACCTGGGCACATTAGAGGTGGAGGTAGGAGAGTCAGAAATCCGATGTCACTGTTGGCTCCACATTGAGTTTGGGACCATAGTCTACAGGAAAGCCTGCCTTGCAAAACAGAACAGCATGACGCCCACACTAGGCCTGGGGAGATCTCTCAGTCAGGAAGATGCTTGCTGGGGTCTTGGACTTGAATGCTAAAACAGAAGGCAGGCCGAAGAGGTGGCTTTGCAATTGATTGCACTTGCTTCATGATCAGAAGAACAGAGTTGGGGTCCCAACATCCATATGGCGAGTCAAACGTCTCTGCAAATGCCGGCCACCCTGGCTCGGAGAGTTAGGAGGACAGGAAGAACATTGAGGCTTGATGGCCTCTAGCCCAGCTGAGAAAATGTGAGCCCCAGGTTCAGAGAGAGACTCTGCCTCAAAAGAATGATCAGAGAGCGATAGAGAACATCCAATGTCATTTTGTGGCCTTCACACACGTGAACAGAGGTACACGCACACACATGCATATTTTTATCATATCTACTTACTTGTGTGCTCAGAGCTCACATGTATGTGTGCCATAGCATGAGTGTGAAGGCTGGAGGACAACTCCTAGAATCAGGTCCCCGCTTGCACCATGTGGGGATCAGGCACAGGTGGTCAGGTTTGGCGGCAAGCAAGCAGAGCCCAGGGATTCATTGCCCGTCCAGTTTAGCCTATTTGGTAAGCTCCAGGCCTTGCCTCAAAAATCAAGGTGGGAGCTAGAGACACATCTCGCTGGGTACAGGCACTGCTGTGCAGGCCTGGCAGTCTGACCCATGGGAAGATGGAGAGAGGGGCCAGAATCCACACCGCTCTCCTCTGACTTCTACATAGGCACCCCATCACACGTGCCTCCCCCTTGTCACCAAGGTGAATGGCACCTGAGGAGTCACAGGGAGACTGGCCTCTGACCTCTGCACACATAAGCCACACACATGCAAACATGCACACACAAGCACATAGCAATAGCAAACAGACTAGCAACTCCTAGCACCAGGTACAACTTCTTCTTTGTACATGTATCTGTGAGTGTGAAATGGGGTACACGTATGGTATGTGCGCATATAGAGGTCAGAGGGCAAATCGTGGGAGTTGGTTCTCTCCTCTTACCCAGGATTTGGGCTCAATCCTGGCTGGACAGCAAGTGGCCTTACCTGCTGAGCCAGTCATCTTGCTTGTCCTCTTCTTTGAAAAACAAAACAAAACAACCAAACCAACGTTGTAAACACATGTGGGTGTTTGGGCAGCATGCATGTCTTCCCCTGAACGAGCAGCCAGTGCTCTCCACCACTGAGCTATCTTTCTAGCTCCCTCTTTCATTGTTTTGTAGACAGGGGTTCATGTAGCAGAGGCTGGCCTTGAACTCCTCATCCTGCTGCCTCTGCCTTCTGAGTTCTGGATTACAGGCTAGCATGACCACACCTAGACATCCCACTTCTCCCTAACCCTGGGCAAGGCCCTGAGCCCAGTCAGGGCCTGTCTGCTTCTCTGAGTTTGACACCATGAGTTACAGCTCGCCCTTAGAAAGCTTCTCAAAGGTGCAGTACAGCTCAGCTTCCCCAAGGTCCAGATGCTCAGAGGTGGGGCTATTTATCTTGCTTCATTCCTTTCTGCCAGAAACAAGGATCCCATACATGCTGGCGTCCTGGCTTAGAGAGAGTTGGCTCAGGCTTGAGTACAGAGCCAGGGCAGAGGTCCTACAGTATAGGACATATGCCTAAGCAAGGCTGCCTGAGTTCCATCCCCAGCCTTATATAGCTAATGGACCAACCGTCTATTTCCTTGGTCATTCATGTAATAGGCATTTATAGAGTTCCTGGTATATACAGGCCTTTGCTCTAGGCATGTGGAGCCTACAGAGGGAGCATTAGTCTTAGTGGGAGAAATCGTGCTGGCTTCATACCCAGCAATGTTATCACCATGATAAGAAAGGTTATCAACCAACCAGCCAGATAATCACACTCATGCCTGTAGCAAGAGAGTACAACGAAGAACACCCAATGGGCTGATGATTGGCTCAGTGGGTACAGGCACCAACACTGCTGACCTGGGTTCAATTCCCAGGACCCACATATTAGAAGGAAAGAACAGACTCCTAAAAGTTGTCCACCGACTTTCACACACGTGTGGCTGACACGAGGACTTCCTGGCTGGCAACTGGGTCTAGCAGTCCATAGTTGCGTCCACCATAAGCACACGCTAGGTACAAAAGTATCCCCTTCCAACTGCCAACTCTTCCACCCAGCCTGGATCCTGAAGCAACTGGGACTCACCTGTCCCACTCCCTGCTTCTCTTTGTTAGATTTATCAACAAGCTCCAGCCGGGTTCTGTGAAGAAGATCAATGAGTCAACCCAGAACTGGCACCAGGTAGGTTCAGACACGTTTGTTTTCTATTTTAGTAATGAGGATTGAACCCAGAGCCGTGAGTGTGTTAGGCTGGCGCTCCGTTGCCTAGCAATGCCTCAGCCCGTCACTGGGGGATTCTAGGCAGGGGCTCTACCATTGAGCAACACTCCACCACAGATTTCCACTGTTGGTTGTGTCAAAGCCTCCCCTCACAGTCTGAGGACTACTCTGGTCTTCTCTTCATTGTTTTCCACTGGGACCAGGCTGGCAGTCTCCTGAACTGAGGATTCTGTCCCTGCTTCTGGTCTCTCCTATTGGAGTCGTAGATTTCAGACGTTCATGCCATGTATCTGGCTTTTACTTGGTTTCTGGAGATTCAAACTCTGATCCTAACACTTGAACAGAAAGTGTTTGTTTGTTTTGTTTTGTTTTGTTTGTATTTCTTACCAAAATCACCTTCCTGGCTCCTACTTTTTATTTTGAGACAATGTCTCATTAAGTTTGCCCAGGCAGCCCTTGAATTTGCAATTCTGCCTCAACCTTCTCAGGGGGATTCCTTTTTATGTGTCTGTGTACACTTGTGTGGACAAGTGCCCACAGAGGCTGGGAAGAGGCGTTGGATCCCTTGGAGCTGGAGTTACAGGAGTTTCAGTCGATCCTTAGCCCCTCAGCCCTCCACCCTCCCATCTCTGACATGGCCTCTTCCCCTGCAGCTGGAGAACATAGGTAATTTCATCAAAGCCATTACCAAGTATGGGGTGAAACCTCACGACATCTTTGAGGCCAACGACCTGTTTGAAAACACCAATCATACACAAGTTCAGTCCACTCTCCTGGCTCTGGCCAGCATGGTGAGTGTGGGGGGCAGAGCAGGCATGGGACAGGGGGTGGGGCTGGGGCTGGGGCTGGGCTGAGTTCTGATATCCATAAGGGCACTTAGGCCCCTGAGCCTCACTGAGGTGAGTCACAGAGGGGAAGTGAGGCCTGCTGGAGGCTTATGTCCTCTCTTCCTCCATGCAGGCCAAGACAAAAGGAAACAAAGTCAATGTGGGGGTCAAATATGCAGAGAAACAAGAGAGGAGATTTGAACCCGAGAAGCTGAGAGAAGGCAGGAACATCATTGGACTACAGGTATGGTCCCTTCTTCACATAGGCTGCTCTGGGCTGAGGGGAAGGTAGCCCAGATCCCAAAGGCCTTGGGGGCCAGCATATTAGTAGGGACTGGGTGGAACTCTGGACAGTGTCATTGCTTTCTACTTACAAACTTGCTCCCTCTGTCCACAGTCCTAAGTAGTTCCTGACTTTACAGACCCTTAAAATACTTTGTCTTTACATGTATGAGTGTTTTGCCTGCATGTATACCTATGAACCACACGTGTACCTAGTACACACTGAGGCCAGAACAGGCCATCAGGTCCCCTGGAACTGGAGTTATAGACTATTGTTAGCAGCTCTGTGGGTCCTCCGTAAGAACAGCCAGTGCTCTTAACCCCTGAGACATCTCTCCAGGCTCTAGAGCCTTTAAACAAATTTTTAAAATAGATTTTTAAAGCAGAGACAGGCGGATTTCTGAGTTCGAGGCCAGCCTGGTCTACAGAGTGAGTTCCAGGACAGCCAGGGCTACACAGAGAAACCCTGTCTCGAAAAACATAAACAAACAAACAAAAAATAGTAAAATAGATTTTTATATTTGCCTACCTACCTGCATGTATGTATGTGTGTGTGTATGTATGTATGTATGTATGTGTACCATAGTGTGTGCGGTACCACAGAGACAACAAGATGTTGTGTCCCCTGGAGATGGCATTAAGGATTGTTGTGAGAGTGGAACCTGGATCCTTTGGAAGAGCAGCCAGTGTTCTTAACCACTGAGTATCTCGCTATCCTTTACACAGACAGAGAAACTAGGTTTTGCAGAAAGAAGCACATGACTCTTCTTCTTCCGGGTTGGGGACCGAGTCTAGGCAAGCACACTGCCTTAGTTACATCTCCAGTCCCATTCACTTTTCCTTTGTGTGTATGTGTCTGTGGATGTGTGTGCACACATCAAGGTCAGGGGTCTCAGCCACTGTCACTCCTCAGGAGCCATCCACTTTGCTTTGCTTTTGTTTTGTTTTGAGACAGGGTTTCTCTTTGTTGCCTTGACTGTCCTGGAACTTGCTATGTAGACCAGGCTGGCCTCAAACTCACAGAGATCCACCTGTATCTGCCTCCCAAGTGCTGGGATCGAAGGTGTGTGCTTCCACATCTGGCAATCTTGCTTTTTGAGACAGAGTCTCTCACTGGGTTTTCTAGTTTGCATTCTGATGTTTGCATCAACTAGTAACCAAAATCAACTAGTAGGAGGAAGGAGTTTATTTGAATTACACTTCCAAATCACAGTACGTACTGGAGAGAAGTCGGGAAGGAGTTCCAGCAGGAACCTGGAGGCAGGAGCTGAAGCAGAGACCACGGAGAAACATTACTTACTGGCTTGCTTTGCATGGTTTGCTCAATTTTCTAATATAACTCAGGACCACCTGCCTAGGGATAGCACTGCCCTGTGGGTTGGGTCCTAGGCAAGCACTTGAGGCAGGGTCTCCTATAACCCAGGTTAGCCCTGAATTCACTATTCAAAGCTAGCCTTGAGCTTCTTTTCTGATCCTCCTGCCTCTACCTTCAGAACACAGTTTTTATTCTGATACAGGGTCTTGCTAAGCTGCTCAGGCTCATGGCCAGTTTGCTGGAGGCAAGGCAGGCCTTTATCTTACCATCCCCTTCCTTGGCCTCACCATCGAGTAGCTAAGACTACAGACCTGTGCTGGCAGCCCCAGCCTGATCTACCTCCCCTTCTCTTTTCATTTATTTTCTTGTTTGAGACAAGTTCTCACTGTGTGGCTCAGGCTGGCCTGAAACTCACCATGTAGACCAGGCTGGCTTCAAACTCACCGAGATCTACCTGCCTCTGCTTCTCAGGTTCTCTCCTTTCACTATGTGGATCCTGTGGGTCAAACTCAGGTCATCAGGTTTGGAGGCAAGACCCTTCACCCACTGAGGCATCTGTCTCTCAGGGCCTGACCTTAAACTTCTCAGCCTCTTGGGATTACAGCTGTGGACTGCTACACACAGCTGTAGCTCCCTCCAGCCAGGATTCCCGTTGACAGTATGTGGGCCACACGTTGAACCCACTCATATAATGTCCCCACTCTGTTTCTGGCCTCCTGCTCTTGTGTCTCACAGAGACACCCTGTAATTCTTATTGATTAATTATTAATCTCTTTCTTAGATGGGCACCAACAAGTTTGCCAGTCAGCAGGGCATGACGGCCTATGGTACCCGGCGTCACCTCTATGATCCCAAACTGGGTACAGATCAGCCCCTGGACCAGGCAACCATCAGCCTGCAGATGGGCACTAACAAGGGCGCTAGCCAGGTTTGTGTAGTCAGTGGGACACCCGGTGAGATGCGGTGGGGGGAGAGGGGCTGCTACCCCTGTGGCTTGACCACTGTTCCATCCTTTAGGCTGGCATGACTGCACCAGGCACGAAGCGGCAGATCTTTGAGCCAGGTCTGGGCATGGAACACTGTGACACACTCAACGTCAGCTTGCAGATGGGCAGCAACAAGGGGGCCTCACAGAGGGGCATGACAGTGTATGGGCTGCCTCGCCAGGTGTACGATCCCAAGTACTGCCTGACCCCAGAATACCCAGAGCTGGGCGAGCCCACCCACAATCATCACCTGCACAGCTACTACAACTCTGCCTAGGGGCCCCCAAGGGGCTGTCTGCTGCTCTTGGCTGGACCCAGCTGGCCCAGCCAACCCCATCTCCTGCATGGCGTCCCCCAGCCCCCTGGCACCTGCCTATAGGGTTACAGTTTGGGGAGATCAGGCCGAGGGGGGCAATGGGAAGAAGGGGGCCCCTCATCCCTGGAGCTTTTGCAGGGCCCAACATAGACTTGGGTGTCCCCAACAGCACCCAAAGGAAGCACTGAGTAAAGCTATTTCAGCTGCCCCCCTTTACTCCCTCACAAGTGAGTACCTCCCAGAACCAGAAACCCTTCAAGCGAAGCCCCCAGAACCCAGGCTTGGCCTGACCCCTGCCCCATTCCTGCAACGGGAGCAGAATGCATGCCTGGAAACGCAGTGGACACACGCAGTTTGGTTTTGCAGTGACTGGCGTTTGTGGATGTGACAGCAGCATTTGTAACTTGAACACTTTCTTTTTTCTACTTCACTGGAGCACAATAAATGGCTGTGACATCATCGGAGTCTTGGGGCCAGTTGTTTAGGAGCGTGGCTTAGATAGCCTCCATCTTCTCACATATAGAAGCCCCAAGATACATACACTAGGACCAGTGAATTGCCTCAGAGCTAGTAAAGGCACTTGGCATCAAGCTTACAACCTGAGTTCAATCCTTGAGGCCCACATGGTTGAAAAGAATCAGTTTCTGCAATAGTCTCTGACCTCCACACAGGCCATGTGATGCACACCGTTCACTAAATAAATATTTTAAAAAATTAAATAGATACACCTACAGACCTTACACCACTACCCAGGGTAGGCACATTGCAAACGCCTCATACATTTAAACAAAATAATCAGGAGTGTCCTGGAAGGAGTCCCAGATTGTGTGCAAGTGGTGTGCACTGGTACTACTGGGCCAGGTAATGTACCCAATGTTGGCAGAGCAGTTGAGGTGTTATCCTTGGAGCATGGCTTTCTCTATATGCCTGCCTTGGACACAGAGGTGTCTCTCCTTTTTCTCCTCAAAACTGAATCCCATGGGCTGGTGAGATGTCACAACTGTAAAGGTGTGTTGTATGTAATTAAATTACACACAACAAAGGTGTTGGCTGCCAAGTCTGACAATTTTGAGTTCAAACCACAGGTCCTACTAGATGAAGGACCACCTCTTGCCACAGCATGCATGTACCTACCCATGCTTTTTATTTTATTTTAGTTGGTTTTTTGAGACAGGATTTGTGTGTGTGTACAGTCCTGGTTGTCCTAGTACTTGCTCTTTTGACCAGGCTGGCCTTGAACTTGTGAAGATCTCCCTACCCATCTCCTGAGTGCTGGGACCACCATCCAGCAATAAACGTCTTTGGAGGAAAAAAAAAAAAAAAACACAAACAAACCCAAAAGCTGAGTCCCAGGGCTGGCCTAGGATCCTAAAAGTCTAGACAGGACTTTGACATCACCTTGCTTCAGCAAAGACCCTGTTCTCTTGAAGAAGGCTCTAGATGTTCTGCCTGATAACTACCTGTCTGCTGGTCAGGGCTCCAGAGAATGCAGAAAGATGGGAGGGAACCCAGTCTCTTCCCGGCTCCATCACTCGCAGGACAGAGGTTGAGGCTGTAACCCTGGGAGATATCTGAAATTTTGCATACAGACACATAGACCCTGGCCTCACAAACCTGATTGGAGGCATCTCAGCCCCCTTTGTTCTGTGGAGGATGTCCTGAGGGCATAAGCCTAGCCCAGGCTTGGCCTGTCAGTCAGATAAAGTGGCCCTGATGTCAACTCTGGGTGTCCCATCTGCTGAGGACACCAATCTAGGAACCTACCTACCATTGTTGCCTGGGGACTCTGGCTCTGGCCAAGCTTAAAGGACCTCAGTGCACCAAGGGACACATCACTGAGGGGTGGATCAGAAGATAAAATCTAGCAGCCCAGCCTGCCCCTGGGGTGGTCACAGAGCCACCTGATGCCAGGTTCTGCCACCAGCTCATTCAGCACTTTTGCAGTTTCCATGTGTGGTATTCACAACCGTTTGTGTGGACACGTGCATGCCTGTGCATGAGGGCAGAGGCCGATGTCACACCATCCTTGGTCACCTTGCATTTTATTTTTGGAGACAGAGTCCTCCCTGACCCCAGAGCTCACTCATGTGGTGAGGCTGGCAGGCCATCAAGCCCCAAAGATCTGATCTGTCCATCTCTCCTACCCCAGTGCTAAGGTACAGACACAGCTTTTACATGAATGCTAGGGACTTGATCCTGGGCTAATTTACTGGCAGCCACCTCCTGAGCTCTCTACAAGAGATATACCATGAGCAACTCTAAACCTGGACCTGGCTGGGTCCAGGTCACTTGGTTCAGGTCTCCCATCACCCGGAGTCCTCATGAGGGCACATGGGGCTCTCATACACTTACCATTAAGGGTGTCCATCCTGTTACAGCTTCCAGCCTTCCAAGAGCCCTCACCACCCTTAGAAAATGTCCCTTCTGTGACCATTACTTTCCCAGTGGTCCAAAGTACCTGGGATTGAGACCTCAGCCCAGGACCTGGACTACAAGGAATTAAAATGGTGGCTCACGAAGCCAAGCTTCCTGAATTCAAGGTCCGCCTGTGCATTAAAGGCTACAGGAGCCTGGGCATTAGCCTCTCCTCTTATCTAGGCACCTGCTTCACCTTCACAGAGTGGCTGCCAGCACACAGCAAGTTATCCAGCGTGGGTACCAACTTTTGAGTGTCACCTCCTTTGGGTCACCTGTCTAGTAGTCTTGTGTTTATGTGGATATACAAGTGTGCCAGAGGTTGACCTCAGCTGTGGTCTTCAGCTGCTATCCACGCTTTCTATTTTTAGAAGTTTTATTGTGGGCTGGAAAGATGGCTCAGTGGTTATGAACACTGTCTACTCTTGTAGAGGACTCGAGTTCAGTTCCCATGTCAAGCAGCTCATGACTGTCTGAAACTGTAACTCCACGGGACCCAACATCTTTTTCTGATCTTCAGAGACACATTCATCCATCACAACACCTGCAGCTCCAGTTTGAGGAGATCCAATACTCACTTCTGGACTCAACACCGCATGCATGTGGTACAGACACCAGGCAAAATGTCATTACACATAAAATCCTTTTTAAAATGTGTACACAATTTTAATCTTTCTTTAGTGTGTGGGTGCCAGAGCATGTGTGCTCAGAGGACCCTTGGAGGCTGGTTCTCTCCTCCCACCATGGGGGGCTTCAGGACACTTGCCAGCTGAGACCTTTCGTTGGCCTGGTTTTTGTGATTTTTAAAACAATCTTGCCAGGCAGTGGTGGCGCATGCCTTTAATCCCAGCACTTGGGAGGCAGAGGCGGTAGATTTCTGAGTTCGAGGCCAGCCTTGTCTACAGAGTGAGTTCCAGGACAGCCAGGGCTACACAGAGAAACCCTGTCTCAAAACAAAACAAAACAAAACACAAAAAACCAATCTTGTTATTATTTAGTGGGTGATGCCTGTGGTGCAGGGGTCTTGCATGCTACAGGGCATACGTGGAGGTCAGAGAACTTTCAGAAGTCAGCTCTTTCTTCCTACCTTGGGGGTCCTGGGGACTGAATTCAGGGCATCAGGCTAAGACATCTGACTTTTTTTTTTTTTTTTTGAGACTAGGTCTCACTATGTAGCTTTGGCTGGCCCAGACCTTGCTATGTAGCTCACACTTGCCTCAAACTCAGATCTGTCTTTTTCTGAGTGCTGAAAACTGGCCTGGTGGTTAAGCGCACTTGCTTTCCTTCCAGAGGACCTGAGTTCAATTCTTAGCACCCACACCAGGTCACCTGGGATGCTCTCCAATTCTCAGCTCCAGATCCAATGCCTTTAGTCTCTTGGGCACCCCCGCTCACTCGCACAAGCTCAAACACCTGCATGTAATCAGTGTAAAACCCCAATCTTTCAAAGTGTGTGCTGCCATGCCCAGCACAATCATGCTTTTTTGAGACAGGGTCTCTCACTGGCCCAGAACTAGTCACCTAGATAAGGCTGTCTGGCAGAGAGCCCCGGGGATCCGCTGTCATGTGGTTTTTGGGATCAGCTATGGCTTCATGCCTCAGCCCTGAATCCTCCCTCCCCTTCTGACACTGGGGCTGCCTCATGACCCAAGAAAATACAGAGTCAGGGATACACACTGGCTGCTTTATTGACAGACTCATGAGTGACAGCTGTACCCCAACTAGCCTCTACCTTTCCTACAAAGGCAAATGAAGAAAATGGTGTTCCCCAGCAAAGCGCAGCCAAGGAACCTCGGTGGTCAGTAGCCTCAACTCCCAGACCACAAGCACTAGGAGGCTGGGAAGGACAGAAAGTCCAGGTCCCCAAGGGCAAGGTGCTGGTGAGGTGGCTGAGGAGACCGGAGGTCCCACAGATATTCCTTGCCTGGGATGTCAGGAACCATCACCAGAGAAGACAGGAACCTAAAGCTTGGGGGCAGGGTGGGGGCTGAAGATGGGAGCAACTCAAAGGCTTTCAGTCACTTGAGGCGTAGGGCTCTGTGAGGCCACCCTGGGCTGCCTGGTGAGACCTAGCAACGGCTTGCCTCCACTCCTACAGTCACATCTGCAGCCATGCACATCTACTCATTCACTCCCACGCCACACACACAGAGGGAGGGCTGTCACAGCCCTGGACCTACACCCTGGAGCCCTGGAATGTCTCTGGATTGGTAGCCAGATGGGGGCTGTGGAGGAGCAGGTCCTTGACATTGCTACTGATTGGCTGCCTCACAGGCGTCTATCCAGTCGCTGTACACATCCACTGGCTCTGACAGGTATGTGATGGGTGTCTGGAATTCCTCTAGGCACACGGTACAAGAGATGACTCCAGTGTTCCGAGCACGGTCCCTGCAGTGAGACAAGGTAGAGGTATGCATGAGAAGCGAGCCCTGAGCCTGTGGAGGCGACCTCACAGGAAGGCCCAGGGTGAGCAAAGGTGGGAGACAGAGGCCTGGATGCCCACCCTGAATACCCACTCACATTTTCACGTCACAGGACTTCTCGTGGTTACAGAAAGGGCAGGTGAACTGGGTCTCCAGGGTGCCTGTCATCTTCTTCTTGGGGGGTGGCTTCCGTTTGGACTTCCTTCGTCCCATAACTGCAGAGGGGATAAACCCTGTGGTGCAGAGGACAGGGGTCAGAGGCTGGCAGCAGTTGGCCACTCTCTACCTCCATCCTCTACAAGTAGGCCAGAGGCAACCAGCAGTGGTCCGTGAAGGGAAGATGCATACTCTGTCATTACTTAGACTCCCGGGCCTAGGCACAACAGTCCCTGTGTATACCCTGGGCAGCAGGACCAAGAACAGTCTTTAACCTTGGTTTCCTAACTTCCTGTTCATCTTTAGGTAGGTCACTTATGGTCTCTGTGCTCAGGGTCTCAGGGGAAGGTAGGGGTGGACAACTGACTGGAGAGAAAATATGGACAGAGAGGGGGTCCTGACATAATGATCCATGCCATTAAGGGATAAAGGAGTTAGGTCCAAAGAGTGACTAAAGATGACATCAAGGGCAGAAAGATGGCTTAGTGGACAAACGTACCAACCATGACAACCTGGCAATTCTACTTCAATTCTAGAAACCTATAAAAGGCCAGACACAGTGGCTCAAATCTGAAACCCTAGCATTCTGACACGGAGGTGGGAGGCAGAGACAGGAAGGATTGTCTGAGAACTTGCTTACTACATAGGGACTACATAGGGAAGGGCCAGAAACAAGATGGAAAGTGAGGACAGAATCCCCAGATTCTGTTTTCTGACCTCCACAAGTGTGCCTCCTCTGACCAAATCCAGAGTCTCAATTACTGCCCCCTCTCCCCCTTTGGGACAGTCTCACTGCAGTTCAGGGCTGGTCTGGAACTCACTATGTAGACCTGACCCTGCCGTCCACGTGTGGAGATTAAAGGGATGAGCCACCACATTGAGCTGTTTCTTTATTCATTGAAACAAGGTCTCACTGCATAACTCTGATTGACCTAGAATTATCTATGTAGAACAGGCTTGCCTCAAACTCACAGAGATCTGCCAACCTCTGCCTGGGATTAAAGGTGTACACGTGTCATCACACTTGGCTTTTGTATTCAAAAAGGGAAGAAAAAGAAAACGCCAGCATGTTAGTAAATGCCAGAATCCAGGAGGCTCGGGGAGGAGGGTGAAAAATTCCTATCAAGTTGGAGTCTAGTCTGAACTAGCCCACCCCACACGGTAACCCCAGTACTTCAGATCACTGAAAGCTGGAGGCCAGCTTGAGCAACAAAACAAATTTAAATCTACTGTCTAAAACAAAACAAAACAAAGGAAGTACACAGACATATATGCAGGCAAAGCATCTATCTGATAAAAATAAATTTAAAAATCCATGTTAATAAAGATTTACATTTTTTTGTTTGTTTTGTTTTTTTTTTTTTTGTTTTTTGAGACAGGGCTTCTCTGTATAGACCTGGCTGTCCTGGAACTCACTCTGTAGACCAGGCTGACCTTGAACTCAGAGATCTGAGTTCATCATCCATCACCTGCCTGTCTCTCACGGGCTGGGATTGAAGGCATGTGCCACCACCATTTGGTGACAGGAACATACTGAACTGGATGAATTCAGCTGGTAGTAGCCTAGCATGTATAATGCTCTAGGGCAAAGGTTCTCAACCTGTGGGGTCACATATCAGATATCCTGAACCCAGATATCCCAGACACATAAGATAAAAATAAATAAGTCTTCGAAATATCTGTATTAATAGTTACAGATGACAGGCTCTGATGATTCCTATTGCTAGGAGGTTATCAGAGTTTAGTCCAAGTTTCTGAGATGGGGCTACTTTGGGTGAAGGGGGATCGGGAAGAACCTTTTCTTCTGGAGTCATTTCAGATGAAGGCAGCTTTGATGCCAAGACAGCCAGGAAGAGGGGTGTCTCTCTCTGAAAAGAGTCTGAGCTAGGTGAAGGGTTTTCTCATCGTTTTACTTCAGAGAGAATGGCTGAAGCTCTGGGAGCAACAAGGATAAACTGTGAGACACAGAAGGAAAAGCCAGGCTCTGAAGGTGAAGCATAGCCTGGTCCCGAGCCCAGCTGTCAACTGTCTAAGCAGATGTTTGCTTCCCCTCCCATCTGGCCCTGGCAACCAGCTACAACGGAATCACAGGCCAGACATCTTGGTTGATCCTGTCTCAGCTGCTACAGGCATTGCTGCCAAGCCTGAAAAGCTGGATTTGGTCCCCGAACCCACGAAAAGGTGGAAAGAGGACGTATTCCGTAAGTTGTCCGTTAACTTCCGTATACATTCTACATATAAAGAAAAAGAGTGTAGGACAGAAGATTTCTAAAACTTTCAAAACAGGACAAGGAAGATGGCTCGGCAGGTGAAGATGCTGGCTGCCAAGCCTGATAGCCTGAGTTCAATTCCCTGCACACGCGCGCACGCACAAACGCACACACAGCATCCAAAACAAACTCACGATCACCTTAAACTCCTCATAGGTCCTCCGGCGTCTACCACCCTGCCCATCAATCTCTGAGGAAGGATTTCACTTGGTCACTGCTCAATCCCCAGCACCTACAGTGCCTGGTATACCTTATGCACTTAATAACTACTTGTTGAACGAATCAGTGAGTTTCCCTGACTGCGTCTCAGTGTGGCCACAGAATCCCACTGGCAAACCGCAGCCTGAGAACGAGCCATGGTGTCCCCAGGCGACCGGGATGCCGGGAAGGGGTCTCGGCGGAGGAGCGCTGCCGACTACCTCACCCAGGCTTCGGTGGTACCGCCCGCTCGCTCAGCTGCAGGGGTCCAGGGGTCAGGCTCCCCACGCAAGCGTCCTCAGAGCCATCCTCCGGCCTCGGCTCTACGCCCTGCGGGTGATCTAGAGAAGAGCGCCGGTCTCACCCAGCCCAACGCCCGCCCGCGAGACCCTACACTTACTTGTACCAGCCCTGCCTCTCAGCCAAGGCCGCTTCACCCAGGAGACGCTAACTTCCGGTCCCTAACGGAAGCGGAAATGTCGCTTTGGGTTTCCCGCTCCTTAACCAAGTAAATGAGCGTGTAGACCCCGCCTCCAACTGCCTGGCTCCGCGCACTTGTTACAGCGCATGCGCCACGGTCCGCTCTTCTGCGAGCACATTCCTAAGGATGTCAGTGATTGAATAGCATTGAGCTGTGGCTCCATCTGCGCTCTTTCTGCTTAAGGTCCTCTCCTGCAATCATCTTCCTGGATTCGTCTCACTTGTCTTACCCTCTTGAAACCCTAGATTTCCCTAACCTCCATGCTCACTCCAATATCCTAGCCCTAGAAGAGACTAGCTAGGAAGAGGAAGAGGATCAGTAGAGTGAGAGACAGGAGAACGGGTAAGGGGGTTAATATGGTCAAAGTACATTGTATTAGGGTTTTCTAGAGTCACAGAACGTACGAATGACTCTCTGTATTGAGGGAATTTATTGTGATGACTTGCAGTCTGTAGTTCAACTACCCCAACAGTGGTCAGCTGCGAATGGGAAGTCCAAGAGTCTAGTAGTTAGTTGCTCAGTCTCATGAGGCTAGTTGGTTCAGCTGTTCTACGGTAGAAGTAGATTCCAACAGATGTGCTGGCAAGTAAATGCAAGCAGGTGAAGAAGAGTGAGTCTTCCTTCTTCCAGTGTCTTTATATAGGCCTCAGCCTGGATCTGGGACTTGCTTTGTCTCAGGCTGATCTTGAACTCAGACATCTCCTTGCCTTAGTCTCCTAGGATTAAAGGCATGGACTACTTTGAGTGGGCCTAAGTTTTTCGTGGCCACTATGCTTCAAGATCTCCATGCAAAGATCCGGGTCAGAAAATTGTGTCTTCCAGCCTCAAGATTTGGATCACAGGTGAGCCCTCCAATTCTGGATTGTAGTTCACTCCAGGTGAAGTCAAGTTGACAACCAGGAATAGCTTTTTACATACATTATATACACACATGAAGAAAACCTGTTTTGTGTGACTAATATATGCTAATGTAAAACACAAAAAACTCGGGTTCTATCTTGCTCTCCTGTACTGGAAGCACTGAGGAAGTGAAAATGGGAGGATTAGAAATTCAAGGTCACTCTTAGCTGCTGCAATTCTTGGTTGTCAACTTGACTATACCTGGGATGAACCACAATCCAGAAATGCAGGGCACACCTGTGACAGATTTGCTGCTTGGTTTGAAGTGGGTGAATCTATATCTTGTCCAGACCTTTGAGGTGAGAAGACATAGGTTGTTAAATCAGATCTTGAGGCAGGAAGACATGTACTTTTGATCCAGATCTTAAGGCTGGAAGACATAAGCCTTCAATTTGGGAGCCTACTGCTTAGGAATTCCAGCATATACTGAAGACTAGCTGAGACATCTAGGCTTGTGGGCTGAACACATACTAGATTCTTAGACTTTTTGTTTACAGATAGCTAGTTGGATTAGTTGGACTGTAGCCTGTAAGTCATTCCAATAACTCACACACACACACACACACACACACACACACACACAGGAAGTGCTTAGCTGTGTCACACGTTGCTTATGCTTTAAAGTGAATGAAAGAAGTGTGCTAACTGTTGACTTTGGTAAGTGTTTGCCCTGGGGACTTTACCAAGATTTATTTCTTTAGCGTGTTTCCAGAAACAACTTGAGGTATTTATTTAGAGTGGATGGATCTCCAAGATGCCCTATAGGGGGCAGTGTCCTCCTTGGAACTGCCTTCTTCTGAAGACCATTTCTTTGTGTTGGCAACTTCAACTCACACAGGATGGCAAGTGTAGTGGTTCAGGCCTAAAATTCCGGCACTAGGAAGGCAGTGACAACATCTTTGCTAGTTCTAGGCCAGTCTGGCCTATATGAATAACTCAAAGCTAACCTCGGCTGCAGTGTGTGACCCTGGCTCCCAAAAAAATTACAAAACCACAAATGAACAGAGGATAAGATTAGTCCATGCATGTTACCCTGTGGCTTGCAGTCTTATTTGCACTCATGGTCAAGACACAAATGCAAAACTTGTTTTCAGTAGTTGTTCTGGTTAGTTTTTATCAGCTGGATGCAACCTAGAGTTGGGATCTAGATGGGAGACAAGCCCCGGACAAATCTGTGAAGGACTGTCAGGGTTAGGTTAGATGTGGGAAGACTGACCATGGGTGCAGGCAGCACCTTTTCCGGGCTGGCACCCTGCACAGAATAAAAGGAAAGCCAGACGAGCACCAGCATCATCTCCCTCTACTTCTGGATTGCCGTCGAGATGTGATTGGCTGTCCAGAGCCCCTGCCGCCAGCCTTCCTTGTAACCACAGACTGACTGGATTGTGAGCCAGAAGAAACTCGTCCTCTCTTACGCAGCTTTAAGCAAAATATTTCATTACATCGGCAAAAAAAAAAAAAAAAAAAAAAAGAAAAAAAGAAAGAAAAAGAAATGGATATAACATGGGGCACGATGGCTGGCCAAGGGTACTAGCATCGTGGTCCTTGTGGTTAAAAGCCTTGTGGTTAAAAGGTGTCAAAAGCCCGGCATGGTTGAACACACCTGTCCCAGCTCCGGAGGCCGAGACAAGAGGATTACATTGAGTCAGAGATCAGAATGGGCTACATAGAGAGACCCTGTCAAAATAAATAAAATCACAGTATTAAAATAAACAGGACGATGTCTTAGCTTGGCTTGTTGTAGGCTGTCATCCCAGCCGCTGTGGAGGCTGAAGCAAGAGGTTCAGAAGTTCAAGGTCAACCTTAGCAACTTAGATCCTGTCTCCAAAAGAAAAAAAAAATCAAAGATTGGCATGGTGACTCCGTTCTTTAATCTCCAAACTCAGGATGTGGAAGCAAGAAAATCTGCATAAACCATAGGCCAGCCTAACTTCAAGTGGGCTCCAGAAAAACCCTAGCTATACAGTGAGCTCTTGTCTCAAAAAAAAAAAAAAAAAAAAAAAAGCAACAAAAAAAACCCAACCATGGGGTGTCAAGACAGCTCACAAGGTAAACATGATTGCCCTGCAAGCTAGGTGACTCAAGGTACCATGGTGGGAGAAGAGAATCAGTCCCTCCGAGTAGTTCTCTGGCTCCCATGTGTGTGCCATGGTGTATGTGCACACATCATACACACACACACACACACACACACACACACCAGTAATAATAAACTGAGGGTAGTAGCACACAACACCAAGGAAGCAGAGGCAGGTTGTGCTCTGTGAGTTTGAGGCCAGGCTTATTTACACGGTGAGACCGTATCTAAGAAAAAATACCCAGGGACTGTGGACTGCATGGTTGAGTGCTTGCTTAGCATTCGCTAGGCCCTCGGTTTCATTCCAAGTGCAGGGGACAAACAGCAATGATCTCATAGCCAGCAAGTGGTAGCTGCTGCCACCTCAGCTGGACAGAAATCCATCTGCAGGGGCATGGCCTCAGTGTCCCTCTCTATGTCTCTGAGAAATCTTTGTAGCATTTGGTGCTTAGTGGGATAGGGAACTTGGTTTGCATTCTCCATGTGACATTTACTATGTTACTTCTCCTTTCTACACCCTGGGAACAGGGACACTGGGTGAAGCTGACTGCTGATTCAGAGCTCTGACTGCCAGGAGCCTCTGAGTCAGTGGGAAGAGGCTTGGTGGCTGTGAATTTCTAAGATAGTTGAGGAGGGCCAAGCTGTAGTCACAGCTAGTTGGCAACCTGTGTTAGGCAGGTGTTTGACACACAACTAGGGTCATCTGGGACAGGAAACCTCGATTGAGAAAATTCCTCCATCAGACTAGCCTGTAGGCAAGCCTGTGGGACACTTTCTTCATGACTGATGTGGGAGGACCCGGCCTACTATGGGTGGTGTCACCCCTGGGCAGATGGTCCTAGGTGTATGACAGAGCCACGGAGAGCAAGCCAGTGTGCAGCACTGCCTAACAGCTTCTGCTTCAGTTCCTGCCTCGAGTTCCTGTCCTGACTTCCCTCAGTGATGGACTGAAATCTGGATGTATACACCAAATAAATCCTTTCCTCCTCGTGTTGTTCTTGTCAGAGTGGTTTATTTCCACAGTAGAGAACAAGTCAGGACAGACATGACGCTGAGACCTGTCTGGGCCTCTGTAATGTCCTTTGAGAAACAAAAATGAGTCTAGCCTTTGCCTTATGGGTCAGAGTCAGAAGTGATTTCTCTTTTAGGACAGGGTGTCATATACTCTAAGCTGGTTATAGACACGCCACTCTGCCATTTGACTTTTTTTTTTACATTAACTTTGTGTGTGTGTGTGTGTGTGTGTGTGTGTGTGTGTGTGTATAAGTTTCTCGGATTGAATTTGGGTGGTCAGCTTGGCAGCACACTCCCTTACTAGCTAACTAACCTCTCCTCTTACTAACCAACCTCCCAAAACCAGGTCAGGGAGGCCAGCAAGGTCGTGCTCTGCTTCACAGTAAGACAAGCCATGCAACCCCCTACTGCTGGAATCAGCTCGAGGTTGGCTCATGGTCCGATCCCTTCCTTGTTTTGAGACAGGATCGGTGAGACGGGATCTCTGGTGATAGTTTTCTGAAAATACCTTTTTCCTTCAGAGGGACTGAAAATTTTGCAGACCTTGCAGCTAAGCGAGTAATATGCTTTGAGATCATTCAAGGCATGTAGTCAAAATGCGATCCTACTGTGCACTCAGCTCATAAGACATGTAGTCAAAATGCTATCCTACTGTGCACTCAGCCCGTTTCCAGTTAGACTGTTTTAAGAAAATGTAAGCATTTTACTGTCCTTTGCATTTCCCACGTGGAGAGCTTTTATAACCTAAACTAAATGCATAGCTTTTAATCTTTAACCAAGTCTTTTTCCATGCCTCTGACGAGAATAGTGCGGTGCTCTGTGTGTGTGTGTGTGTGTGTGTGTGTGGGTGGGTGGTGTGTGGGTGGTGTGTATGTGGTGTGTATGGTGTATGTGGTACATGTGTGTATGTTGTGTGTGCATGTGGTATGTATGTGTCTATGTGGTGTGTATATACTGTGAGTGTGGTATGTGTGTGTGATGTGTATGTGATTGTGTTTGTGGTGTGTACAGTGTATGTATATTGTGTGTGTGATGTCTATGTGTGTGTCGTGTGTGCATCTGTATGTGATGTATGCGTATGTGTGGTGTGCATGGTGTGTGGTATGTGTTGTGTGTATGTGTTGTGTGTGTTGTGTGTGTGGTACATGTATCTGTGTATGATGTGTGTGTATGTGTGGTGTATGCATAGTGTGTGGTATGTGTGTGTGTGGAGTGGTGTGTGTATTGTGTGTGGCTTGTGTGATGTGTATGTGTGTGGTGTGTGTGGTTAATTATGTGTGTGTTGGTGCATGGTAGTGCCTGTGTATGTGTTGTGTGAATGTGATGTGTGTGTGTGTGTGATGTATGTAGTGTGTGTGTGGTGTGTGTATGTATGTATGATGTGTGTGTGTCGTGTGGTAATCTTTTACTGAAAGCAGCCAATAGGTTGAAAGCAATCTTAAAACAAATATCCCATAAATGTTAGAAGCGACTTGAGGACATAGACTGGTAACATCAGTGTGGTTTTTAGTCTCAGTAATCGGAAGTTAGTAACTTCCCTTGCGTGTGTCTGTGCTGTTCAGTAAATGCAGAGCAAAGGCCCTTAACACAACAGACACACAAACACAACAGATACACAAACACAACAGACACACACAGCAGACAGGCTACCAACTGACTGGTAACCAGACTACAGACACAGGAAGACACATGGAGAATTCAAACTTGGGTTTATTCTTGGTCAAAGTAATCAAGATTAGTTTCTTTCTCCTTATTCCTTAATGTGATTGATGCAAGGGTCACACTCTAGCCCAGGTTAACCTGGGATTCCTTCTGTAGCCCAGGCTGTCCTCAGACTCACAAGTGTTAGCCTCCCAAGTGTTAGAATTACAGACATGAGCTATCACACTTCAAAACCTGCCATCTCAGGCAGTGTTGGTGCACGCCTTTAATCCCAGGACTCAGGAGGCAGAATCTCTGAGTTTGAGGCCAGGCTGGTCTACAAAGCTAGTTCTAGGACAGCCAGGGCTACACAGAGAAAACCTGTCTTGAAAAAAGAAGTATCTCTCTATCTCCCTATCTGTCTGTCTATCTATCTATCTATCTATCTATCTATTCATCCATCCATCCATCTCAGCTTAAGGAACATTTTATAGAGTCTGAGAGAAAAATAACAGAGCAAGCAAGCTGTAAGAAAACACTTCCCAGCAGCTGCCAAGAGGAGGAAGGTGAACAAAAGTAAGAAAGATAAGCAGAAAAAAAAAAAAGATAAGCAGGCCTTTTATCTTAGGGTTCAGGAAGGCAGGCAGGATCAGGAAAGGAGGTTGCCAGCAGCTCTGGGGGTTGGATGTCTTCAGGGAAACAAAAAAATTCTCGACAGATGGAGCCGTAAAAGCAGACCACTGCAAAAACTGTTTTTTTAAACAAACAAACAAACAAACAAACCCTCCAAACATTCATTTTATTAGTAGAGATAGAAGTTGCATGTATGTGAAGGTCAGAATACAATTTGTAAGTTAGCTTCCTCTCTCCACTGTGTTTGCTCCTGGCATGAAATTTGGGTCGTCAGGCTTGACTGCAAGCACTTTTACACCCCCCGCCCCCAGCCATTGTCCCAGCCCCACGATTCCTTTCTTAACCATTTCAGTAACTTGTGTGTCAACAGTGCCAACACAGGGTAACACAGCTCCACTGCCATGCTCCTCTCTATGGAGGAAACATCAATGAAGTGCTGTAGGTTGCCACTGCACTCAGCCAGGCAACAGACAACCCAGCAGCCCTGTTCTGTCACTCCTGGTGTGACAGTTGAAGCTCTCAAGAGAGTGGTTTGTGTGACTTTCCTCACACCAGTGGTTTAGGCAAATGTTACCCAATTCCCCACAGAAGGGAGCTGGGCTCCCGGTAGCAGGCAGACCAGCCAGCTGTTTGTGTTTATTCTCTTTCCTGTCTATCTCTGTCTCTGTCTCTCTCTCTTTTTCTTTGTTCTTGAGACATAGTCTCACTATAGCCCTGAAACTCACTATGTAGACCAGGCTAGCCTTGAACTCACAGAGATCCGCTGCCTCTGTCTTGAGTACTGACACTGAAGGTGGGCACCGCCAGCAGGCTCTGTATTCACTCCTGGTGGAGCAGGGAGAGTGGTTTGTGAGGAGTGCTTGGTCACATGGGTGAGGCTCTGGAGTTCATTCCCAGTGCCATCAGAAATGAACTAAAATGACAGTGGTTCTCCCAGGAGCAAATCTGGTTTTTCCAGAAGCAAGTCTGAACACAGGATGTGAATATGCAAGGGCAGCCATTGCAGTGCTATCTGCAGGCGGATTGCAGCATGAACTTCGAACCGCCCAAGAGATTCTAGCCGGAGGGTTAGAAGTTCAGAACCAGGTCCCTGTCTCTGTGCTAAAAGAAAGCTCTCCAGAGCGCTCCCACCAGCAACTGGGCAGATCTTCAGATATAAATTGTACAAACATGAAATTGTGAAAGGAACATTTTTAGCTGATGAAAATTCTGGGCTCTTCTGTGTGTGTTTGGGATTAGGGATGGCACCCAGGAACTCACAGATGCTAGGCAGGTGCTCTAGCACAGAGCCACACCCCAACCCCTCATTAGGGGATTCTAGGCCAAGGCTCCATTGCTGATCCGAATTTCCCAGCAATGTCACATGTGGTGGGTTTATGACTTTGCCAAAACTTATCAGAGGGGTTGATGTAGATCAGTTGGTAAAGCACTTGCACAAAGTCTTGGATTTGCTCTGAGACCCAGTACCTGATAAACTGGGTGTAACTGGCACAGGCTTATGATCTGAGGTCTTGGGAGGCAGCAGAAACTTAAAGGGTGACAGGCACCAAGAGCCACATGCAAATACAGATAACTTAAAAAAAAAAAAAGCAGCTTAGGCCCCTGGCTAGGGGTGTGGTTAGGATAGACTGGTTACTTAGTGTTCTCACGGCTCTGGCTTGACCGCTGACGTGCATGCACATTCGGGCATGCATGCATGTGCATGCATATACGCACACAAGCGTGCATGCACACACCTTGTCAGTCTGCACATTTAATGAGTTTGAAAATTATGTGTGTGAATTACATGTCAAAAAAAGTGGGCTTTGAAGAAAGGGGGGTTAAAAAAACCAAGGTATGGTTCAGTGGGTAAGAAAAAACCATTCTGGTTTGCTTTGGTTTTCGTAAGAAAATGCACAAAAGAAACTGGGCAGAGACACACAAGTCTATCGAAGCTTATGAGGCTGGGGCAGGAGGGTAGAGTTGGAGGCCCAGCTGGGGCTGCATGGCAGACAGTGAGAGAGACCCTCTTTCTATGGGGAAAGGGAGGGAGGGAAGGAGGGAAGGAGAGAGAGAATGATTATGAGATGAACAGAAGCCGGGCAGTGGTGGTGCACACCTTTAATCCCAGCACTTGGGAGGCAGAGGCAGGTGGATTTCTGAGTTTGAGGCCAGCCTGGTCTACAGAGTGAGTTCCAGGACAGCCAGGGCTACACAGAGAAACCCTGTCTCAAAAAAACAAAAAGAAAAGAAAAGAGATGAACAGAAAGGGAAGCAGTTTCCTGTCAGGATAGAAGGAAGGAAAGGGGTGAACTTGGAGAAGGGAGCACGGTATACTTTTTAATTTTCTATTTTATTTTAATATTTACTTTGCCTTAATTTTTTATCATACTCATTTATTTGTGTGGAGGGGGCATGCATGTGCTACAGAGTGTGGAGGTCAAAGGACCGTTTGCAGGGTTCAGTTCTCTCCTTTTACCTTGTGGGCCTTGGGGATCAAACTCAGGTCATTAGGCTGTGTGACAAGCAGATTTTACAAATTTTTATGTTTATTTTATGCACACGGATGTTTTGTCTGTCTGTATTTCTGTGTACCATGCACATGCCTGGTGCCTGTGAAGACCAGAAGAGAGTGTTGATCCCCTAGGACTAAAGTTACAAACAGTTGTGAGCTGCCATGTGTGTGCTGGAAATCCAACCTGAGTCCTCTGGAGGAACAGCCAGTGCTCTTAACCACTGAGCTGTTTCTCCATCCCTGGAGCACTTTTACCTAGCTGGTCGCTTATTGGTTGTTTTCCCTAGGATGACAGACCTGCAAACCCACCCAGCCAGATGGTTTTATACAGTTCTGCAATGGAACCCAGGGTTTTGTGCAGACTAACAAATGTGCTATACCCCCAGCCTAGATTTTTCTTATTTCTACTTTCTGGTGTTTTTGAGACAGGGGCTCTCTATGTAGTCCTGGCTGTCCTGGAGCTTGCTGTATAGACTTGGCTTACCTCAAACTCACAGAAATCCACTTGCCTGTACCTCCTGAGTACTGGGATCACCTCCTGAGTACTTCCATTCTTGGCTCTCATATATATTTTAAGACAGGGTGTCATGTAGTCCAGGTTGACCCATTATATGTTAAAGGATAACCTTGAACTTCTGATCATTGAGCCTTGACTTCCTGTATGCTGGGATTATAAGTCTGTACCACCAAGGCCTGCTGTGCTTTCCTACACACTTTAGATCTTTGGATGTGTGAATATTCCTAGCTCCATGAAATGGTCGAAAGTTTATGTTGTGAACAAACATGTGAAGAGTTGTGGCAGTGCAGCGGAGCTTGACTAGAGCTGGGTTCACCTGGTGCTCCATTACTGTGAAGAAAGAGATGCTGAGGACAGAGAGCAGAGAAGAAGACAGGAAAAACAGAGTGGCCTGGGGTGTAGCTTAGTGGTAGGGCCTTCGAAAGTGTATTCAAAATGTCTGGATTCTACCCTCAGTACAAGAGGAAAGTGGAACCCGGCATTCTGTGGTAAACTACATGCTTAGAGTCTCAAAGCCTTCAGTTTAATTCTTCAAAGCCCCTAAAACCTGGAGCCTTATATGGCGGTATATCTATTCTGGCCCTTGTGAGGTGGATGAAGGACAATCAGGATTTCAAGCTCATCCCTGGCTATGAACTGAACTACTTGGTGGCTGGCAACTGCTTGTAATTCCAGTCCTGGGGGACCCAAAGCCCTCTTCTGACCTTTGTAGGTACCTTCAAGTATGGGACAAGCAGACACATGCACATACACATAAATAAAAATAAAATTTAACAATAATAAAAATCAAATAATTTAAGAATTGGACTAGAGATGCAACCCTGTTGGTGGAGGCTTGCCTGGCATTCCTGAAGCCCCAGGCTCCATCCTCAGCACCACAGAAACCAGTGTGCTGTGGAAAGCCTGTAACTCCAGTCCTTGGGGACTGGAAGTAGGGGGAGCCAGAGTTCAAGGTCATTTCTGCAATATGGCAAGTCTGAGCACACAAACTTTATGAGTCCTTGCCTCAAAGAAGCAAACAAAACAGGGAAGTGAGGTCAGAGGGGGAGGGTTTCTGCCCGAGGGAGGATGGCCAAGGACAGTTACTTAGAAGACTTTCTATGTCCTTCTTTCTGATGGTAACTGACTGACACATTTACTTATTTTTTTGAGTCAGAGTCTCACCTTGCAGCAAGAGCTAGCCTGGACCTTGATGTGTATAGACCATGGTCCAGAACTCACACAGATAAGCCTGTCTCTAGATTCTCATGGATAGAAGTAAAGACATGCAACACCAAGCCTGTAGTTCATTTTCAGCAGGACCTTACTGCTGCCAGGCTGGCCTGGGAATTCTAGCTCCAACTGGTCCTCCTGTTTCACTCTTCTGTGTGCCTGGGAAAATCACATCTGCAGCCAGGCAGGATGATAATTGCCTATAATCCCAATGGGGGGAGGTGGGTGTGTCGAACAGGAGGATTTGAGTTCAAGGCCAGCCTGTGCTACATGAGACCTGGCTTCAAAAAACAAAGGTTAAGAATGTAGCTCAGTGGTAAAGGGACTGTATAGCATGCAGGAGGCTTGGATTCCATGGCTCCTGGATTTCTCAGTCTCATAGCTGGGGTAGGAGGGTTAATGCCCAGGTATTAAGTTAGTTGGCTATGTATCGGACTAAGAGAAAGAAGGGAGGCACTTGCCATCAAGTGGAACCTGCTGTGTTTGATCCCTGGGACCCACATGGTGGGAGGAGAGAGCAGACCGCCCCTCACAAGGTGACCTTTAGCTTCCACATGCCCAACAGGGCTGCATCAATCACATGTGCACACACATGCATTTAAACCTTGATGACATACCCATTCTGGAGACAAGTACAGCCTTGTCAACTACTGTTTTATTGAATAGCAGTGACAGTAAGATGCTTGACTTAAAAGAAAGAAAGCTCTACCCCAAAACCTCAGGGGTGAGCCTGGCTGTGGAGCCAGTGGTGTGTGCATTCTTTTTTCCTGTGTGCAAGTCTCTGTGGTTCCCCTTTCCATTCTGCCAGAGTACTGGGGCAGAGAAAAGCTGCCCGTGAGTGAGGTCCTCACAGGGCCCACCCACCGTGCTTACAGAGGCTTCTTCCCTCAGACCCATTAGGGGACAAGCAGGACCCTTGTAGGTGTTCATGGTCTGGGTCGCCTTGGGAGGCTGGTTTTGAAGAGTGATTTTCCAGAGGCTTCTACATATGTGATGCTCATTTCTTTGGGGCTTATCTCCACGTATGCGAATCCCCCCAGGGAGTCCTCAGATCCATAGTGAAAGCGCAGGTAGCTGTTGGGGACCTTTCGTTGATGTCGCACAGAGGGGTCCATGAAGTTGCCGGCCCCACTCAGCACATAGCCCACACCGTTCTCATCCTGAAGATACTGGGGGCAGAGGAGACAAGGTTGGTCATCCCGGCCCTGGCTAGGGGATGACCAGGGGCTTCACCTAGATCTCCCTCAAAGGTGGGAATAGGTCTATCCCTGACCACAGAGCTGAGGTGGATAGCCTTTCTTTGCTTCTGTTTCCCCATCTGCAGGAGTGGATCTTACTTCACAAGTAGTTACTTTGGCATTTAGGGAAACTTTTTGTTTTGGGTGGTGTTGAGGATGGAATCCATGGCTTCCTGCTTGGTAGGCAAACATGCTATTTCTGAGTCCCAGTCTCAGGCCCTCACTGGGGGATTCTAGGTAGGAATTGTAAGACTGAGCCACACCCCCAGCCCTTCACTGGGAGAGCCTAGGAAAGGGTTCTACTGCTGAGCCCCGCCCCAGACCCTCACCTGAGAATTCTAGTCCAGTATTCTACAGAGGCCCTCTGAACAAGAGTGCAGCCACGTGACACCTTGCAGTATAGTAAGAATTCCTTGCCAGATTCCCCATCCTAGCCACAGATCCCTCACCTGCAGGTTGTGGTCATGTCCACACAGGTAGGCAGTAACCCCGTATGTGGCCAGCAATGGCCGCAAGTTCTTGACCAGGCATCGGGTGGGTCCGTGCTCAGCGATGGACCAGATGGGGTAGTGACCGGCCACCAAAATGTAGTCTTCCTTGGCTGCTGCCAACTGCTTTTTGAGCCAGGACAGCTGAGTGTGGGCCACTCCCAGGTCTCGGGGCATTTTAGGCTGCTGACTGGCAAAGTCATCAGAGTTGCCACACAGCATCACTGTGTCCAGCATAAAGATGGCCACAGTTATGTTTGTACGTGGAATTTTGAAACGCAAACGGTAGTAAGGGCTAGGGAAGTTCCTGTGGAGGGAACAGAAGTTGTGAGTGAAACATTTTAAGCAGAGACACACTAAGGTTGGTTCTGGCCAAAGGACCTCCTTTGTTTTTTTTTTTTGTTTGTTTGTTTTTTTAAATCTTAAAAATGTTTCTTTTTCGATTTTATTAATTTTCTTATTTTATATGCTCGAATGTGTGCCTGAATGCGTTTGTGTATCACATGCATGCCGTGCTCTTGGAGGCCAGAAAAAGATTCTTCGGGACTGGAGTTACAGATGGTTGTGAGCTATCATGTGGGTGCTGGGAAACCAGCCCAGAGGCAAAGCACCGCTTTTTAAAATTTATATATGCGTGTGTTCACATATATTCATGTGTGCATGTGTGCATAGAAATCAGGGTCGTCAGGTTCAGCTGTTGCTCAAGGTGTATTTCTCAGTGTGTGGTGGGGTGGACACAGCCATGCATCCATGGAAGCCACAGAAGGCCACTCAGTGTCCTCGGTCTCTCCCTGGGACTAATCTGGAAACCAGCAAGCCCCATCCATCCTCCTGTCTCCTTACTCTTAGGCGGAGTAAAAGTACACTCTGTCTACTTTTTTGTTTGTTTGTTTGTTTGTTTCCATTTTTATTATTAAGATGCGTGGGTGAGAGTCAGAGGGCAGCTTTTGGTAATAGGTTCTCTTTTCACGGTGGGTTCCCAGGATTGAACTCGGGTCCTCAGGTTTACAAGGCATGACCCTGCTTCTGAATCCACTGAGCCACCTGGCTTATCCCTCAATCTTGCTTTCTGAGTCAGGGCATCTCACTGAGTTGTGGGGCTCACAGATTTGGTTAGGCTGGCTACCCACTGAGCACCAGGATCCTCTGTCTCTGCCTCCCTGGCACTACGGTTACAGGCATGCACCTCCACTCTGCTTTTAACACAGACTCTGTGGACTGAACTCAGGCCCTTGTGTTTGCTTACCAAGTGCTTTCCTGACTGAGCATGCTTCTCCGCCTCTTTGGCTAGGCACAGTAGCTGCCGTCTTAATACTTTGGAGGCCAAGGCAAGAGAATCTTGATTTTGAGACCAGCCAAGACTACATAGTAAGATCCCATCTCAAAAACAAGCAGCTGAGTGTGGTGGTGTTTGTCTGAAATCCTACCCTTTGGGAGTTGGAGACAGCAGGATCAGGAGTTCAAGATTATCCTTGGCTACATAGCCAGTTCAAGGCCAGCATGGGCTACACAACACCCTGTTTTAATAAAATGAAACACAGACCTTCTGAGGGCAGTGCCATGGTTCAGTGAGTAAAGTACCCACTGCTTGATGACCTAAACGACAGCCCTGGCAGCCACACAGGAGAAGGAGAAAACTGATTCCATAATCTGTCCTCTGGCCTGCACACAGGTGTTGTGCCCCCTGAGCCCCCCATAAATAAAACACAATTAAAAATAAAACCTCCCAAAAGCCAAAGGAACTCTTTGTCCCTGAGTGACAGCCTCTTCAGGGAAAGAGGGAAGGGCTCACCAGCGCTTGGAGATCTTGGAGTAGGCGATTTGTGCCGAGACATTGCCAAGGTGATCATGGTTTCCAGCCAGCACATACCAGGGGATGTTGCGGAGAACACGGTCAGAGAACACATCCTCAAAGGTCTCCTGTGACAAACAGTAAGGGCATCCCTCCTCTGGGGTCAACAACCACTCTGCTGCTTCCACCGAATCAGAAACTAAGGGAAGGGAACTATCGGGAGTCCAAGGTCCCCATAGAGGCCCCCCCCCCCCCCCGAGGAAGGTCTCATCGTAGAGTGACCTCCTGACTATCACCTCGGACTCTGTTGAGCACATACCTGGAACCTCTTGTCATTGGCATCATGCACTCCAGTGAAGTAGAAATTGTCCCCAAGGGACATGATGAAGTCAGCACCCATAATCTGCACCGTTCTGGCGATTTCTTTTGCGTTGGCTATTTCCCGGGCTGTGTGGAATGGGGCATTGGGAACCCCTCCCCAGTCACCCACAGCCACGAATCTCAGGGTGGAAGTGGGGGCTGTACAGTGAGCCAGGAGTGGGAGCGACACGATTTGCAGGCCAAGCAGCACCGTCCATGTATCCATCTGTGAGGGAAGAGAGGGAGTCTGGAGTCTCTGATAAGGACAGAGAGCAAGACCCTGAAAACCCCACCTTCGCTGGTCCAAGCAAAGACCAGCCAGCTGAGCCTGGTCCGATGGTGCATGCCTGTAAACTCAGGCACCACGAAGGTAGAGCAACAGGATCAGAAGTTCAAGGCCAGCCTCAACTACATTGGAAGTTTCGAAAATGGAAACAGAAAGTCTGAGGTAAGAAAGACATAAGATCCGTCTCAATTCAAGATACACAGACACAGACACACACAGACACAGACACACACTAGTCATCTACAGCTGTCAGTTCCACAGACACACCAGCAGCAATTGGGCTTGCCAGGAGCTGAGGAGCTAGGGAAGGTGGCCCCACAGGCCTCTTCTACCTTCTTGCTCCTCTGGCACTCACCCTGGAGGAAGCACAGGCGGTCAGAGAGGCTGCAAGAGGCAACTACGATCCTGGAGCAGAAGCGCAATCACTGAGTCTTTATTCTCTGGGGCAGAGGTGCATCATTAGGAAAAATGATGCATTTTCTCCGAGGACTGTCCAGAAGCCCTCCCCTTAGGTCATGTGAGCACTGGACTTCCCCAGAATTGGGGGTTGGGGGCACCCAGGCCAGGCTGGGTCGTGTGAAGTTTCTGGAAGCTAGGAGAGCCAGGCAGCTGCAGGCTGACCAGGGTCTGATGATAATGGGTGTAGGTCCTGTGTTTGACTGTACACGGTGCTGAGGCTGTTCTGGACCTGAACCTGAACATCTGTGTTGTTACACCCATGGCCGCCTGTAACTTGCTGTCACTTTTTCTGGCTGGGTGTCTCAGCTCTAGCATAGGAACCTCAATGATTTGCCTGTGACATACACTCGAAACATCTTTTTCTTTTTGTTTGTTGGTTTTGAGACAGTGTCTCAAGAAGCCCAGGCTGATCCTTAACTTCTCCCTATGTAACCAAGGATGACCTTGAACTCGTGAGCCACTGCTTCCGAGTGTTGGAATTACAGGCCCAAATAATTCCTCTGTGGTGCCTACGTAACAGACTCCTGTCTCATCTGTGTTTTGTGCGTAGGTCCTGCTGTATCCCTAGTGTAAGTTGTGTATTTGGAGACATCTAAGTGTAGGACTGTCTCCGATTCCCCCCTTCCCCCCATAAACAGCAGCGACGACTGCCTTTTCCAGGAAGTTCTGTCCACACTCTTCCATGGTCGTCCACCCCACACCCGGTTTCCGGCCTGAGGAACTTCCAGAAGGCACACACCACGTGGCTGTAGCCTTTTGACCTTGGCACCCACAGCAGCCAGCAGCAGGCCCATTTGACCAGAGAGCCCAGCGCCCTGGTAGGTGTGGTCAGCTTCCCACCTCCTCCCCTCCCTCCTTGGCTTCACACACCGCCCATTCTTTCCAGACTCGTTCCTTGATCACTCACCAGCAATCCCTCCGGTCCCTGCAAGCGCGGATTCCGGAATTTCTCGTTCCGTGCTTTGCATAAAGGCTCAGAGACGGTCAGCGACTCACCCCGGGTCACCCAGCGGAGGGTTTGCTATGCATTCCCCACTCGCACCTCTCAGTAGGAGCGAACAGGAAGGAAGTGGGGTGGCCTGAACAGACAGAGACACCCCCCCCTTCCCCGTGGGAGGCAGAGCAAGGGCCTGGCCGGCCGAGTCTCACCTTGGCGGTGGGTCCAGGGTTCAAGACAAACTGTGCCTACCCAGCTGAGCTACGAATCCGCGCGCCGGTCGCTCCGGGCTGCAGGAGTTGTGAAGAGGCGGCGCCCGCCAGCCTTCGCCCACGGCTCCTTGCCTGCCCCACTGAGTCCAGAGTTGCAGAGGGCGGGTGCCTCGGTTTCCCCGCCCCAATCCTGCCTCAGCCATTACCTAGCCTCGCCTCCAAGAGTCCCAGGAGTTGAGGGGGTCCCGGGACCTCATTTCAATACCACCTGCCTTCGACTCTTGGGGTGCTTACAGCCTCTGGCGGCCGCGCTGGGAAGGTTCGGCCAGGGACTGAGCCGGGCTCCCTAGTCAGGTGTGCTGTCTCTAATCGGTCTCCGGTCTTTAAAATGGGTGAGAAGGAGCTAGGGTGGCAGGTCAGCGGCGGAGGGCTTGCCTGGCACCAGAGCGGCTCTGGTTCCATCCCAGCAGCGGGTTTGGGGGCTCGCGGGAGCGGGGGCGCGCGGATTTGACTGCTTTATGTGCCAGATAACAGCCACCTGTAAAACAGGCCTTCAAGATTGATCGGGAGAGGAGGAATTTAGGCAGAGAGGGACCCAGAGGGGCGGAGCAGAGCCATCCTCTTCCGCACACTGCAGGTCTTTCCTGTTATTTCAAACAAGACATTTTGCCGGTTTGCTGGGAGGCTGGGAATGTGACTCAGTTGGTACAGTGCTTGCCAACACGTACGAAACCCTAGTTCACAGATGCAGGTCGATATAAATCAGGTGCACAGCTCTAACCCTGGGCCATGGAGAACACACCTGTAACCTTGGGCCATGGAGGTCAGAGGGTCAGGAATAAATCTCAGCTCCATAGCAAGTTCAAGACATGAGACTGTCTCATTCATAAATAAATAGGTTGTCCTTAGAATTCCAAAGGATAAAGCTGGACCTGCATGGGCTCACTTCTTTAATCCCATCACTTGAGAGGCAGAAGCAAGCAGATCTCTGAGTTAAGGGTCGGCCTGATCTTTATAACAAGTTCCAGGATAACCAAGGCTACACAGAGAAACCCTGTCTCTAAAAACAAAACAAAACCCAAACCCAAACAACAAAGGAATCCCAAGGAATAAAGTCTGGTGATGGCTTTTGATGGCTTGGAATGGCGCTTTCTGGCAAGTCTTGAGAGCCTGGGAGTTCTATCAGGCAGAAGAAGAGAAGCAACTCCCAAAGGTGTCCTCTGACCTTCACATGTAGGTTGTTGCCCTCCCAATAATAAATAAGTAAATAAATGTAACAAAGATTTTCAAAGTTCTGGTGTGGTAGATCATGTCTGTTAATGGCAGGAGGGTTGTAGTGAGTTTGAGATAGCTGGGCTAAATAGGGTGCACTGGGTCAGCCTGGGGTAAAGTGTGAGATTCTGTCTTAAAAAAAAAAATACCATTCCCAAAAAATGAATTCCCAAGGAAAAAAAAAACAATACCAGGGGTCAGAAAGATACACCAGTGGTTATCTTTCATATAACCCAGTACACTCATAACTGTATTCTGCTCTTGCAGAGGACCAGGTTTGGTTCCCAGGACACATGCCAGGCTGCTCGCCACTACCTGTAACTCCAGCTCCAGGTCAACTGATGCCCTCTGCTAGCCTCTGAAGGCACCTGCACTTATGTGCATATAAACTTGCACAGGTACACACACAAGTGAAAAAAACCCTACACTCCTAGAGGACATGCCTGTAGTTAACAGGTCCTGGAGGATGGAGAGGTGGTTTCTTTGGCTGTGAGGTATCCATGCTCCTGCAAACAAGCCTAAGGAAATTCACTGGACACACACACACACACACACACACACACACACGTACTCACTGCACAGTCACACAAAGACATGGAAGTAAATAAGATTGAAAAGGCAATGGAGCCTGAGTTTAGTCCCTGGAACCCACATCATGGGGGGGAAGAACTAGCACGAAGGTAGCATCTGATCGCTAAGCGTTGTTTCTTTGTTTCTTTCGTTGTTTGTTTATTTGTTTCTTTGAGACAATGTCTCACCGTGTAGCTCTAGCTGTTCTGGAACTGGATAGGTCGATCAGGCTAACCTTGAACTCACAGAGCTATGTCTGCCTCTGCTTCTAGAGTGAGATTAGAGGCCACTGTGCCTGGCAGGCCTCCACAATCTTTCTTTAACATCCATGTGAGCGCACACATATATCATGCACACAGATATTAAAACCAAAAAAGTTTTGAAGTAGAAGGGGGTAGATGCACACACACACACACACACCACACACTAACACACACATGTCTTCATCTGAGGTCTCCTGTGGCTTTTAGCTAATATGTGAGCACTCCCTACCCCCCCATCTCCTCCACCTCCCACCCCCCCACCCCTCATCTCCTCCACCCCCTAACCCCCCACCCTCATCTCCTCCACCCCCTAACCTCCCCCCCCACTCCCTGTGTGCCTCTCCCTGAACTCCACAGCTGCCACGGATGAGAAAAATACCAGATAGAACAGCCCTCCGAAGTCAGTACACACACATCTACACATCTATACATGCAATGATAAAGTTAAGCAAATGGGCTGGGTGAAGACCAAGCTGGGCAAGGTGGCCACACCTGGGATCCTAGCCTGGGGAAGGCAGAAGTTTAGAGGGTCATGAGCTCCAGGCCAAAGTCAGCCACAGAGCCAGAGCCTGCATAAAAAAGAAGACAAACAAGCAAACAGGTCAGAGCTTGAGGAGACCAGAGAGCCGTGGAGACTGAGTGTGGTGGTGGGAATTCCACACCACAGAAGGACACATGTGGAAAGATGGCAAAACTACAGACATCCTAAAGACCAGGCTGGCCTCACTGTGTGGTTGGGGATGACCTTAAGCTCCTGGTCCTTCAGAGCACTGAGGTTATGGATCCGTGTCATAAAACCTGCTTGTTTGTTTGTTTATCTTTAGACAGTGTCACAGGAACTATGTAGACCTGGCTGGCTTCAAATTTCCAGAGCTTGATGAGCCTCTCAAGTGCTGGGACCGAAGGCGTGTTCCCCTTGTGCTGTGCTCTGATTATTGGAGTTTACAAGCTCTTTATTTGTGTTTTTTGAAATTAGGCTTTGTAGTTAGTCCAGGCTGCCCTGGGATTCCTGGCCTCAAACCATCCTCCTGCTTCAGCCTTCCAAGTAGCTGAGACAACAGGCTGTACCACCATGCCCCGGCTAGCTCAATGCCTATTCATTTCTGGGCTTTAATTTGACTTCAGGGAAAAATGGGGTACCATTTCATAATTGTCTTTTGTTTTTAACCTTCATGACTTGAATTGGATTTAAACTCACTAGATAGCAGAGGCTAGCCTTGCACTCCTGATCTTCCTGCCTCCACCTCCTTAGAGCCGGAAGCACAGGAAGAACAACCATGCCAGCTCCCCATCTAATCCACCCCAGCCCTGCATCGGCAGCCTCAGAGGTTGATCCCTGCTGCTGTATCTGCTCCCCTTCCTCTCCTGCCCTTTCTTTTTCCACTCTCTCCCAACCTGGCTTCTCTGACTCATCTTCCTAGGGGGTTGCTGACCTCTGGCCTCTGACCTCTGGCCTTTGACCTCAGGGCCTTTGCCCTCAATGTTCCGCCTACTTGAAGGCTCTTCCTTCTTCCAGTGATGCTCCAGGGTTCCTGCCCTGTTACCTGACTTTCTTTGATTCCCCCCCCCCCCCCCCCGTGCTGGCTGTGAAACCCAGGGTCTCTTGATCTACCACTGAGCCACACCCAAGTACCCAGACTTATCATCTTGCTGTAGCTTTTCTGCAGAGCATTATCAATGCCTGACCAGTGTCGTGTGTATTTAGCTTCATCTCTCCACCTGTGTGGCTGTCTCACAGTAACTTTTTCTGCTTGTGAATTTTCTTTCTTTCTTTTTTTGTTTTGGCATTTGAGACAGGGTTTCACATAGCCCAGGCTAGCCTGGAACTTTGTGCAGCTGAGGATGACCACCTTCTGGTCCTCCTGGCTGGGATTATAGGGATCCCCACAGCACTTCATCGTTCTCTGTGGTATCGCTGGCTGTGCCTCTAGCGTCTATCAGGAGCGCACGCATGTCTTTGGCACGTGACAGGATCAATCAAGCGAAGCCCTTTCGAACACTCTGTTCTCTCCATCCTCCATCAAGCCTGAAGATGCAGCCTCCTGGGCTCCCCTTAACTCCTTCCTTACAAAGATTCTCTAGGGGAGCAGAACTGAAGTGTGTGTGTGTGTGGGGGGGGGGGGGGTGTTTCAGGGGATTTCATAGCTGAAGAGATGGCTGAGTGGTTAAGAGCACTAGCTGCTCTTCCAGAAGGCCGAGTTTATGATGGCTCACAACTGTCTGAAACTCCAGTCCCAGGGGATTTGATGCTCTCTTCTGACCTCCACAGGCATCAGGCATGCACGTCGTCACAAATATACATGCAGCCAAACACTCATAAAATAAAATAAAAACATCCCAAACAGACTCGAGTGGCTCACACGATGAGGGCTTGCTATTGCAACAGTGACTGTCTCACTCCGGGGAGACTGAGAACCAGCTAGTTGCTTCTGTGCACAAGGCTGAACGCCTGAGAAGTCCCAGTCTTGTGGTGAATTCCTGGGCAGCCCCTGGCTTGCTCAAGGTGGAGGAAGTTGGGTTTCAATGTCAGTGAAGGATACGGCAGACGTTGCAGTGACAGCAGCAGCAATAGAGGCACTCAAAGGCATGGAGAAGCAGGCAGGCGCTGGGGGAGGAGGCAGGCAGGTGAGCAGGTGGAGGGGGGAGGGAGGGAGGTGGGGGGGAGGGAGGGAGGTGGGCGGGAGGGCAGGCAAGTGGGCGGAGAGGCGGGCGGTGGGCGGACGGTGGGTGGGAGGGCGGGCAGGCAGTCGGGAAGGTAGGCGGGAGGGCGAGGGCGGCCCGATGGACAGGCAGCTTTCCAGATCTGGGCCGCCTGCAGGAAGGCACCCCCCATCCAGGTGAGAGAAGGCTATCTATCCCCTTTTGGTAACCCTTCCTGAAAACACAGGTTCTTCCAAAGGAGTCACATCTTGGTCCAGATCCCCTCCGGCTGATTTTCGAGGTTAATTTTTTATATCCCATTTTATCTCCGCTCAGAAACTAGGCCATGGAGCATTTTCTCTCTATTCTGGGTGAAAGGGACTCTGCTTCTGCACTTCTGCAGCTGACCCACCTGACCGAGTCACTTTAAGGCTGGCTTCTGAAGCCTCTGGTTAGCACCTCAAAGTGACACAGCGGGAGGCTAGGTGAAGCCTCCCTCGGCAGGGAATTGTGGGTCTCTGCCCTTTGTTCTCAGAATTTGTACCACTCTCAGAACGTGTGTTAACGTGGTGAAAAAACCTCACTGCGAGTCAGCACATAAATTCAGTCATAAATTGAATATAAGGTTATAACCGAGTGCCTGTGTATACACACACTAGGAGCTGTTATCGGGCTTAACTCTCACCGTTTGTTACTGGCTTGCAGGATCAGGGAAAAGTTTTAGACTATAACTAAGTTGTCCTTGAAATCTTGTTTAGACAAACCCAGTCAATATCTTATCTCCTGTTTTTGCACATGTATATCTTCTTTATGATCTTCAGTTAATGATTTCTGAAAACCCTTGGAACAAGCGACCTAAGTTTTAGAAGTGTGCTGTTATCTCAGAAGCCGTTAAGCAGTCCCGTTATAAAAGGGACTGAGTGTCTCTGTGGGGATTGCCATTTGGAAACAGTGGTAACCCTTGCTTGCTACATGTTCCTGCAGAACAAACGCTGTTTGTCTTTGTATACCTTCTGAGTCTGGGGTCTTCCTTCAGCGATTTTCAGACCCGTACAGACTATCAATCAAGTTGACTGTCAATCAAGGATAGCCTTCACACTTCGACTAAGCTGCCTCCTACCAGCTTGACTGTATCCAAGAAGTGCTTCATTTGCTTTATTGTCAGGCAGGGTCTCATGTTCCCCAGGCTGACCTCAAACTTACTATTTAGCCGAGGCTGGCCTTCAACTCCTAATCTTCCTGCTTATGCCTCCCAAGTGCTGGGATGACAGGCATTTGTCAGCTCCTACTCCCCCCACTCAATTCACAAGAGAGAGTAGACTCAGATGCTAATCTGATGGCCGTCTGGATAGTAAGGGCCAGCCCAGCCTGGCATAGAAGCAACAGAGTAATCTTCATTTTAACTAAAAGCTTGAAGAAAACTGTCTCCAAAGGTGTATTTTTATTTATTCAGTTGTAACTTATTTTACGGAGATAAAGTTTGGCTTATAGGGCAGGCCGTCCTGGAATCTGGAATCCCTCTGCCTCTTCCCCAGTGCTGGACTGTTCAGGTTTTTTGTTATTGTCATTGCATTTTTAATTTATTATTATTTAATAATTTTAATAATTTTAATTTATTATTATTTATTTTAATTTATTAATATTTAATTATTATTGTCATTTGTTTTTTAATCTTTTCAGTACTGGAGCTGGAACTCGGGGCCTTGAACATGCAAAGCAACCATTCTAGCTCTGAACTGACCTCTTCCTCTCCCTCTTTCCTTACCTCCTTCCTTAGTAATGGGAAATTACAGATGACCAGTGGCTAGAGTTCCTGTAACGGATGCTTTGGTCTGCCCACTGCTGTCCCACGTGGCCAACGTCTGAACTGCAATCAATTTGTTAATCCAGATTTGTTCTAATGAATGAATAAAAAACAGTGAGTGCTAAGCGGGAGCGGGTGAGACAAAGTGCATCCTGTAGTAGAACCAGCCAAGTCCGGAGTAGTAGTGTAAGCTGCTGTCCTACTATTGAGTAGGTGGAGGCAGAGGAGGCAGGAGATCAAAGTTATCTCCTCCTGATTCAAGACCAGCCTGGGCTACTTGGCATACTGTTTCAAAACACTAAAGAGGCTAGGCATGGTGCTGCGTGCCTTTGATCCTTTGATTCCAGTGCTTGGGAGGCAGAGTCAGGAGGATCTCTGTGAGTTTGAGGCCGTCTTGGTTTTCATAATGACAGGCCAGCTGGGGATACCTAATGAGATTCTTAGAAAGAGAGAGAAGGAGGGGGAGAGGGAGGGAGGGAGGGAGGGAGGGAAAGGGGGAGGGAGGAAGGGTCTGGCTCTGCTCTTCCCACTGAGGGCCCACAAGGAATCAAGACAAATTTCAGGCTGTGGAAAAGCTTTTCAACAACTTACTTTGAGGCAGGATCATCTGTAGTCCAGGCTGGTCTTGGGCTCCCTGTGTAGCCAAGGATGACCTTGCTCTCTTCTGCTTCCTCTTCGGGTGCTGGGGTGATAGGTGTGTGTCACTACAATCTAGTTTCGACGGTGCTGGAGAACACCAGGGCTACACGCATACTAGGTGACTTAGTTGGGATTTCAATTGGTTTAATAGAACACTGTGGCCAAAGGAACTTGTGGTGGGAAGGGTTTATTCCATGTAACTCCAGGCAACACTCCATGATGGGCATCAAAGGCACGCACTGTCATACCACACAGTCCACCCAGTTTTCTGACTCACTCTCTCTCACTTACTGGCCAGTGAGGCACTATAGGAGTGCACCACCACCACACCCAGTTTCTATCACTATTATTTTAAATTGTGTACATGTGTTGTGTGGATCTATGCACATGTGAGTCCATAAGCAGTCATCTGATCTCTTGAAGCTGGATTTACAGCAGTAGTGAGCCGCCCAGCACAGGTTCTGGGAACTTAACTTGGGTCTGGGGCAAGAGGCTCTTAACTGCTCCTTTAAATATTTAAATAAGCGAGTGATTAGGGCTCTACTGCGGGCCTGAGTTCAGTTCCTCAACCTGCACACACCGCTGCTCACAACTGCCTTTAACACTAGCTCCAGGGGATCTCAGGTCTGCTTCTGACCCTCATGGGCACTGTGTGTATGATGCACATTCAATTCTGGGAAACACACACACATACATACGTAAAAACCAAAATCTTTTAAGATTATTTTTAAGTGTTTATTCATTTGTGTACTCACACATCACGGCATATGTGTGGGGTTTGGTGGTCAACCTCAAGTGACAGTTTTCTTCTTTCACCGTGTAGGTGCCAGAGATGGAACTCCAGTTGTCAAAAATTGGTGGCAAAAGCCTTGCCTTTATGGGCGGGGCCATCTTACAGCCCTCTCCTATGTTCTGGGATCCAGCTCAAGTCCAAGCGTGGTAAACACTTTGGTGATAGAGACATCTTCCATCTCTTCCAGAAAAATGTATTTTTGCCTCCTTATATGTAATTGGTTATTGTATTTAATCTGTTATTGTATGTAATCAGTTATAGGGCAAACATGTCTCATTGGTGAGACAGTCTTGGGGATGTCTGTAGGAAGCTCCTTTCCCTTCCTCTTGTCTTGTCGTCTTTAATGTCTCTTGATATGCATGTGAATTAGATGAGCTTTTCTAGAATAGACATTTTGTGTGTGAAGACACACATATTCTTATGTAGCTCAGGCTAGCCTCCAACTCCTTATGTAATCAAGCATAACCCTTGAACCTCTTGTCCTGGGATTACAGGCTTGTGTGACCAGACTTGATAAGCTACTCACTGAAAATAAGAACTGGGGCTGGAGAGATGGTACAGTGGTTAAGAGCACTGTTTTCTCTTTCAGAAGACTCACCCAGGTTCAATTCCTAACATTCAATTGGCAGCTCACAACCATCTGTAACACCAGACTGAGGGGATCTGACGCCCTCTTCTGACCCCCCTGAGCACTAGGCATATATGTGGTCCACAGACATGCACACAGGCAATACCTTGTATGTATACATAGAAGAAAAAGAAACACATGTAAAGAATAATTTTAAAGAGAGAAAAGATAAACCATATCATAGAATAACGAGGAAACCCATGAGGAGAACTTAGTTTCATAAGAGAAGTCAAGTGAACGAATGGTGTCAGCTTTACACCCAGCAACCGTTATTTCTGCTTGTGTATTAACTTCAACAAGGCCACAAGCATGGAGGTTAACACCTGTAATCTCAGATCTGGGGAGGCTGAGACAGGAAGATTGCTGAGTTCAAAGCCGATCTGGGCTATAGAGAGAGACTGTCGGAAAACAACTGCAAGCAGACAAAAGTCTTCTAGCAAACTACTTTGAGCCATATCCCTAGAAGAGAAAGGGAGCTAGCACCCTCTTGTGGGCAGTACCATCCCTAGGCCAGTGGGTTTGAACTATACAGAAAAAAGGTAGCAAACACATCCTCCGCACTGGATGAATCTGTGTACAGATTCTCCGCACAGAATCTGTGTACCCTAAACCAGTGACAGGGTAAAAAGAACAGAAGCAGGAAAAATGGTTGTGGCCCTACCCCAGATATCAAGTCCATTCTGGAACGCAAATTCACATGAATAATTTATTGATTTATTTAGCTTGTGGCAGGGTCGGGGCACCAGGGAGCTGGAGAGATGCCTCAGCCATTAAGAGCATTTGCTGGGTGACTTACAACTGCCTGTAACTACAGTCCCAGGGGATCTGACCCCTCTTCTGACCTCTGGACGCACCTGCATGCACATATAATGCACATATATACACTCAGTCACACAAGCATAAAATAAGATAAATACATAAATCTTTTAAAATTATTTAAATGTTTCCTTGTTTTATAAAAGCTGAGTATTTTCTTGAGTGACAGCATTACATATGTAATATTAAATCCCTGTCTTTCGGGTTAGCATTGCCAACTTGATATGCATAGGAAGAGGGAAACTTAGTCAAGGAATTGCCACCATCAGATTGTCCTGTATGTGTATTTGTAGATCATTTTCTTGGTTTCTAGTTGATGTAGGAGGGCTTGTCCACCGTGGGTGGTACCATCCCTAGGCAAGTGGGTTTGGACCGTACAAAAAAGGTAGATGAGCAAAACAAAGAAAGCAAGCCAGTAAGCAGCGTTTCTTCCTGGCTTTGGCTTCAGTTCTTGCCTCTGGGTTCCAGCCTCTGCTCTGGCCTCTCTTGATGAGGAACTGCAGCTTGTAAGCAAAATACACTCTTTCTTTCCCCAAGCTGGTTTTGGTCAGTGTTTATCACAGCAACAGAGAAGCAAACTGCCACAACCCTTCAGGGAGTTTCACAGGAAGTGATCTATCAGTGACAGCTTTATACTCCGGTAATAGGAAGTGACTAAAATGTTAAATCATATGTGGATAAAAGAAGGCATTGGAAATTAACAAAATTGCATGGTGAAAATGTACTTCCAGAGAAATTTTATATTTATCAAATTACACAAGGATAGTTTATTGGTAATTATTCAAGAATAAAAAATTATAAAAATCTGGGTGTGGTGGTGCACGACTTTACTCCCAGCACTCAGGAGACAGAGGTAGGCAGCTCTCCATGAGTTTGAAGCCAGCCTGGGCTGCAGAGTGAGATCCTGTCTCCAAATAAGGATAGAGAACAACAGCTGAATCCCCACCAGCCAGCGCTGTCACAGCCCTACAGTTTGGAACCTGTGATACAGCCATTACCACTGAGACGAACTGTGCCATGCGTCTGAAACCACATCACGACACAAGCTTGCTAGTTTGGTAACCACTCAGCGTGTTGGACTTCGGAAAAGCCAGAGCAAGTACAAAGTGCCCCTGACATAAGCAGCCTTCTGGAGGACCCCTGAGGCCCGGCCTGTGGGATCACTCCAGTTCACAAATTGTGACCTGACTTCTTGTACAGCGTTGGAAAGCTGACGTTTAGATCTAGTTGGTTTTCTTTTATAGGTTTTTACATTGAAAACAATTTTATATACAATATGCACTGAGTATCATTTCCCACAATTCTTGCCACCCCCCATTCACTCATCTCTACGCACCCCTGCTTTAAAAAACAAACAGCTGGGTGGTGTTGGCACAGGGCTTTAATCCCAGCACTCCGCAGGTGGATCTCTGTGTTCAAGGTCAGCCTGGTCTACAGAGTGAGTTCCAGGACAGCCAGGGCTACACAGAGAAACCCTGTCTTAGACAGACAGGCAGGCAGGCAGACAGGCAGACAGACAGAAACAAAAAAGATAACATAAAAAAACAAACAAAAATATATAAGCAAAAGTCCAATAAGACAAAAACGCTCAAACAAAGCAATTTGAGACAAATAGTCTCTAAAAATACCATTAAGTTCATTTTGTGTTGGCCATCTACTGCTGGACACGTGGTCTACTGTAAAATGTGGTTTATAAGCCCAGTGAGATTTCTCTGGGAGTCAGTCTGCCTCCTCTTCCACACAGTTCCCTGAGCCCTGAAGGGAGGGGTCTGCTTCAGGACCAAAGTCTCTCACTCTCTGCCCACTGTCCGTTTATGAGTCTCTATTAGTTCCCACCGATTGCAAGAAGCTTCTCTGATGATGGCTGAACAAGGCACTGATTTATGAGTGCAGCAGAATGCCATTAGGAGTCATTTTACTGGTGTATTCTTTCATCAGAGCATGAGTATTTGGTTTCCCCTATGTCCACGGCCTGTCCTGTCTCAGGTTCTCGGCTACTCAAGTACTGTGAGGCATGTTGGGTTCTGTCTTGTGGAATGGGCCTTAAATACAATCAGAACGGCTCGTTATTCCCACAGTGTTTGTGGCCCTATTGTGCCAGCACATCGCGCAGGCAGGTAACCACTGCCACCTGGTTTTGCATCTAGACTGGGGGGCTACTTTTCTCTTTTTGTAGCTTGTAGAGCGCTTACTGCAAACTACCCATACTAGTCAGTACGGGTGAAGGCTTTAGGTAGGCACCAGTTCAACTTCTCTGTTCAGTGAGTTTTGTGGGTGTCATTTTTAGCAGTAGGACCTTCCCATCAGTTCCTAGAGAGTAACCAATTGCCTTGTCAATAGCTTGAGATGTTTGAGGATTCCCATGGGGACACTCTGACTGATGATTCAACAAGATGTGACCCACTCCTGGTGCTGGAAATTTCCCTTGGTGGCGAAACATGTCTAGTTGGGGCATGGTATTCCCCAGTATTCGGGGACTCCATTTAGATTTCTTTTGAATGCATATGTATTTTCGGAAGCCTCTACAGTAGCAGGTTTTCATGTGGCCCCTCACATGGCCCTTAGTACTAGTTACCCCTCCCCACAGCCCCTCCCTCATCCCTCTACATTTAACTGTTCCACTCCAGTTTCCCCCTCTCACTGGAACTGTCTATTTTATTTCCCCTTTCTTGAGAGAGCCTCTCCTCCTTCTTAGTCCCTTACTCTACACCTAAGCCCTGTGGTTACACAAATCATAGCACACATAAGGACAGCTTAAAAGCTCACACATATATAAGAGAAAGCATACAACATCTGTCTTTTGAGGTCCGGGTTATCTCATTCAGGATAATTTTTTTCTAGTTCCATCCATTGGCCTGTGAATTTTGTAATTTCATTTTTCTTAACAGCTGAATAATATTTCATTGTGTAAATGTACCATGTTGTCAACATCCATTCATTAGTTGATGGACGTCTTGTCTGTTTCCAATTTCTGGCTATCACGAATAGATCAGCAGTGAACATGGGTGAGCAAGTTTCACTGTAGTAGGATATTGAGTCCTTGGGGAATATGTCCCAGAGTGGTATAGCTGGATCTTGAGATAATTGATTCCCAGCTTCTCAGGGAACCGCTACACTGATTTCCATAGCAGCTATACAAATTTGCAGTTCTACCAGCAATGGAGGTGTGTTCCCTTTATCCCACATCCTTGACAGGGTAAGCTGTCATTTGATACGTTCTGTCAGATATGTAATTAGTAAAGATCTTTTTCCATTCTGTGTCCTGACTCTTTGCCTGAATGATGGTGTCCTTTTCTGTAAACATTTCAGCTTCACAATGTGCTGGGAGCCTCCTGGTCTGGAAAGGGTAGAGATGGGACACAGAGTAGAACTCTGGTGTAGCTTTAAAGTCCGAGGGTCTCAGGACATTCTAGCTCTTTAACTATTCTGAAATGCTGATGGTAACTTCTAAAAAGTCCTAAAAACTTTCTTGCTTTTTCTGAGGGTAAAAGGCTGCTGGCTTAGGCGATTGACACCTGGAGCCTGACAGTGGGGGATTAAGTAATGTGGCCTTCGTTCTATCTCAGCAGAAACTGTGAGGCTCTAACTTGCAGCCTGTTAGTCTAAAGTCACAAGAAGAAAAAGGGACTCTTAGCAAAGTGATTATAGTGTTTATTACTAGGTTGGAAAAAGTTTCCTATGAAAGCTATTTTAGAGAAGAAATATCCTCGGTGGGGTAGGGGACTTTTTTTTTTCTCTTCTACTCGTTGTCTAAGAAGTGCTCTGTCCAAGAAAGTTCTCAGTTCGGTTCTGACTCTTCTCTTTGTCCTCAGCACTTAAACATTTTTCAGAATACATGATCACATGGTAGAAGTTCATCACAAGTTCACAATGTAAAATCAAATCATATATTGAAATAGAAGTTTAGAATGGAGGATGTTTACATGCATAGCCATCAGGAGTGGTTTTCTGGCTAAACATCCATCACCTGTCACAGTGCCACAGGTTCATTGAAAGTTAAAAACCATAACTAAGTTATTAGTAAAGGTTTTTTTTTATAAACAAACTCAGTCAATATTTTATCTTCTGTCCTAGCACCTATAATAAATCGTTAGTTCCCCTTTTATGACCTTTGGTTAACAGTTTTACAGCCTCTTGGAATGTTCTCTGAGTAGGAGAAAGTCTGGTTACTATCTAAGAGGCAATTAACTGGGGATACTTGGGAGACTGACAGAGTTCTCATTGCAGTTCTGACTATCAGAAAAGGACCTAATAGCATAGCAGTCCCACTATAAAAGATCTTAGTAAATACTGATAGAATCATAAGAATTCTTATAGAATCATCATTAAGAATTAAGAAATCTTCTGTTTGTTTATATAGCATCACTATGAGACAGTACATCTTCGTAGATCCACAGAGATCTGCTCAAAGAGGGTGTGCTACCACTTAGTGATTGTTATATATGTTTAATAATAACAGGAAAAACATATTAATAGCAGGAATCTTTCCTAAAATGATTTTCTCCTGGGCCTTGCATATAGGAGCAAATCTATCGTGGATTATAATCCAAGGCAGACCATCTCAGGAAGCTCACCTGCTAGTTATTAGCTTGTCCTTTTATGGCTCCGGACAACAATGTCTTATATATTAATTGTTGGTCCTGCACTATTGGTGTCTGTGACAGTGAGTTCATGCTTATTCCTAAGTTTCTCTTCTTTCAGATTCAGTGTTTCCGGCCTTAGGTTGAGGTCTTTAATCCATTTGTAGTTGAGTTTTGTGCAGGGTGATAACTATGGATCTGTTTGGATTCTTCTACATCAGCCGTCTAGTTTGATCAACAGTTTTTTTTTGGAAGGTTCTGTTTTTTTTTTTCCCCCAGTGTGTATTTTTGGCTTTGTTTTCAGAAATCAGGTCCTTATAGATGTGTGGAATTATATCTGGGTTTTCAATTTGGTTTCATTGATCAACGAGCCTGTTTTTATGCCAATACCATGTTGTTCTTATTATTGTGGATCTATACCACAACTTGAAATTGGGGGTGGTGAAATCTCAGCAGTTCTTTTATTATTAAGGATTGTTTTTGTTGTTGTTGTTTGTTTGTTTGGGTTTTTTTGGTTTTTTTTAGCTATCCTGGGTTTTTGTGTTTCCATAGGAACCACTGAAGTCATTTCAACTTCTGTGAAGAATTCTGTTGGAATTTTGATGGGGATTGTCTTGAATCTGTAGATTGCTTTTGGTAAGATGGCCATTTTCTTTTTTTGTTGTTGTTGTTTTTCGAGACAGGGTTTCTCTGTGTAGCCCTGGCTGTCCTGGAACTCACTCTGTAGACCAGGCTGGCCTCGAACTCAGAAATCCGCCTGCCTCTACCTCCCTAGTGCTGGGATTAAAGGCGTGTGCCACCACTGCCCGGCAAGATGGCCATTTTCACAACATTAATCCTACTTGTCCATGAGCACAGGGAATTGTCTCATCTTCTAATGTTCTCTTCAATTTCTTTCTTCAGTGTCTTAGGGTTTTATTATACAAGTCTTTCACTTGCTAGGTATTGTGAAGGTACTGTTTCCATGATTTTTTTTTTTTTTAGTATTTTGTCATTATTATTTAGGAGGGTCACTGATGTTTGTGTGTTAATTTTGTATCTTGTTACTATGCTGAAAGTGTTTATCAGCTGTAGGAGTTTCCTGGTAGAAATTTAGGGTCACTTATGTATACAATCATATTTTGATGTCTCCCTTTCCTGTCTGTATCCCTCTGATCTCCTTCAGTTGCCTTATTGCTAAGACTTCAAGTGCTGTACTGAATAGTTATGGAGAGCGAACATCCTTGTACTGTTCCTGACTTTAGTGGAAACGCTTTGAGTGTAGATTGATAATGGCTGTGGCTTGCCGTAAAGAACCTTAATTATGTTGAGGTATGTGCCTTGTATCTTTAGTCTCTCCAGAACTTTTATTATGAATGGGTGTTGGACTTGGTCAAAGCTCTTTTCTGCATCTATTTTCTGCATCTAGTGAGGTGATTTTATATATATATATTTTTTCAGTCTATTTATATGGTGGAATACATTTATTGGTTTATGTGTGTTGAATCATCCCTGCTTCGCTGGGATCAAGCCTACTTGATCATGGTGGATGATTTTTCTATGTGTTCTTGGACTTGGCTTGCAAGTATTTTATTGAGAATTATTGCATCTATGTTCATAAGGGATATTTGTCCCTTATACATAACTTTTTTGTTGTTGTTGCTGTGTCTGTGTGTGGTTTTGGGATCAATGTATTAGTGTCTTCATAAAAAGAATTAGAAGACGTTCCTTCAGTTTCTGTTTTTGTGGGATAATTTGAGCAGTATTGGCATTCTTTGAAGGTCTGGTAGAGTTCTGTGCTGAACCCATCTGGGCCTGGGCTTTTGTTTACTACTTTTATTTCAAGGAGTCATGAGTCTGTTTACGTTGCTGATCTGATCTTCATTTAACTTTGGTGGGACACACACACACACACACACACACACCCACACCCACACACACACTAATCCATTTGTTGTAGGAATTTCCAGTTTGGTAGGATATAGATTTTTAAAAAGTATGTTCTTAAGATTTTCTGGCCTCTGGCCGTTAGCTCAGTTTGTTAAAGAATGGTGCTAATAATGCCGAGGTCGTGAGTTCAATCCCTGTATGGGACAGTATTTACACTTTGAGCTGGAGAGATGGCTCAGTGGTTAAGAGCACTGACTGCTCTTCCAGAGGTCCTGAGTTCAATTCCCAGCAACCACATGGTGGCTCACAACATCTGTAATGGGATCCCATGCCCTCTTCTGATGTGTCTGAAGACAGCTACAGTGTACTCATATACATAAAATAAATAAATCTTTTTTTACAAAAAAGATTCTCTGGATTTTGGGAGAGGCATTTTTTGTAACTCTTTTTATTTTTAATATTATCAATGCAGATCTTCTCTCTTTGTCTTTTAATTAATTTGGCTAAGGGTTTGTCAATTTTACTGATTTCAAAGAAGAATGCTTTGTGTCATTGATTCTTCCTACTGTTTTTGATTTGTTTGTTTCCGTTTCATTGATTTAGCCCTGATCTTGATTGTTTTTTGCCACCCTTTCTTTTGGGCATTCTTTCTTTCTTTTCTTCTAGAGTTTTTATGCTGTCAACTTACTAATATGAGATCACTCTAGTTTTTTGTTTTTTTTTTAATGTCTGCACATAGTGCTATAGTCTTGCCTCTTAGAACCACCTTCACTGTGCCCCATAGATTTTAGTATGTTGTAATTTCATTTTCATCCAATTCTAAAAAGATTTTAGTTTCCTTCGTGATTTCTGTTTTGATTCATTTTCATTCAGTAGAGAGTCGGTCAGTTTCCATGAGTTTGTATACTTTCTGTTGTTGACAAACTGCCTTAATCTGTAGTGATAAGATGGGATGCATGGGTTATTTTAATTATCTTGCATCTTTTGAGACTTGCTTTGTGTCCAAGTATGTGGACAAGATTGGAGAAAGTTCTATGGGCTGCTGAGAAGAAAGTTTAACTCCAGCATTTCTCACTTTAGTCTTTGTCTGGGTTGCCTGTTTGTTGAAGAGAGTTTTATGTAGGGATATATTTTTTTCTCAACCTACTTTAATAAGGATTCAACCTCTCCTCTAGGCCACCACCCACCAGAGGTAGTGGGAAAGACAGGTTATTAGGATACGGGGGAAGTGGACCTGTTAGAAATAGGTCTTTGGGGCGATTCCAATCTTTACTGTTCTCAGTCCAGTCTACTAGCAAACACCAAACATGAGTTGAGAAGCTACAGACCAGTCCACTCAGCAGACACCACACATGAATTAGCAAGGGCAGTTGAATCCAGAAGAAACTTCAAGAATTGCCAATTGGCCCAAGTCCGAAGAATTGGCAAGAAGCCAGCTGCAGGAACCTCAGGATAAATTCTTTGGCCAGTTTCTCCCTGTGACATCACCGCAAACGAAGCTTAACAACACAATGTAAGGTGAACCTTACATTGTGAATGTGAATGTAAGGTGAATACATGCGTGTCATCATTGAAGACTAGCAGAATAGCAAGATGGAGCAGAGCAAGCCAATGCTCGAGCTTGCACTGTCTGTGGGGTCACACTTACATTTTTTCTAAACATCACGAGTCCTTTCACATGTCTGCTATGTAAAACATCCCTTCACCTGGGTGCCCCAGCAAAACATCCTTTGACATAACTGACTTTCCAAAGAAACCAGAAGTTGCCACTTCAGATTTCTCCATTTCTTTTACTGTTTTCAATGCCCGAGATTTTCTCTTCCATGTGTTGTTCTCTGCTTGTGAGTCACACTTCCTAGGTTTTTGTTTGACCTCCTATGCTTTTTCTGTTTAGTTTTATTTCAGCTTGGGTTTTCTTTAGTGATTCTATTTCTACTTTTATCTGTTTCAGGATATCAGCAGTTTGGTTCACAGGAATCAGCAGCAGAATCCACTCACGAATCAGCAATGACAGTTCGATTCAGAAGAAACCTTGAGGCTCTGCCAACTGGCCCAGGTCTGCAGAAGCTGCAAGAAGCTGCCAGAATACCACCAGAAGTTCTTTGATTCGTTCTTCTCTACAGAGTCATGGCAAACATTGATCAGCAAAGAAGGCAAGGTGAACCAATACCATACAGCATTGTCAGTGAAGACCAGAGTCAGCAAAGCCCAGTGAAGTCCAGCAAAGAATGGTTAGGTGAACTAACACCACACAGTGTCATCCACTGTCTGTTGGGTTATATTTATACCCTTTTCAAAAATCATGTATTCTTGCAAACATCTACTCTAGTAAAATATCACATGCCCTTTTTCCAGGCAGCTTCCAGAAAAACATGTGTCTGCTTCAGCAAAGCATCCTCCCATGTGTCTGCTTCAGCAAAACATCCTTCCATGTGTCTGCTTCAGCAAAAACATCCTCTCATAAGACAGTTTTCAGAAAAACATTGCATGACACAACTGGGTCTCCAAAGAAACCAGAAATTTCCACCTTTAGATAACTTATAAAGAGACAATTGTCTCAGTTCAGCTATCTCAAGAACTTCTCTATCTTCCTGACAGGGTCAAACTAAGTTCATGTTCCCAGGCTTAGGATTCAACTCTTATCCTGACTAGTGGAAACTCCCTTGGTCAACCCTTTATGTCAGCTATGATCGGACAATTCACAGCCCACCCAGCTCCCCTAGCTTTATGGTTCCATCCTTTATATGTACTGTACAGCTTTCCTTCAGGGATGCAGTTCAGCTCACAGGTCTGATCTCTGGTCCTGATTGCTCAGTAGCGGCTTGATTACAATCATTTTTGTCATCTGCCTTGACCTGGTGTTTGAGTTGTGTTGTGCCCCGGCCTATGGGGGTTCAGCGGGAACCTGGGGAGGGGGCGAAGAATGGGGAACAAGAGACTTGAAGAAGGAGAGAAGGTCGTGTATTCTGATCAAGCTCTCAAATTTTATTTCAGGGCAGTAGCTTATAAAGGAAAGCAAGTGGGAAGGTTACACATGGCCCAAGGCTAACCCACTATCATAACTGGCTTCCGGGAAATACCAGATGATTCTTTCAGTTCCTGGAACCCGAGACTGCACTCGTCCTTTCTTAACCTTGCACTTCAACTGACTAGGCTTCCCAGAACAGGTAATTTCATGGGTTTGGCTCTTGGCAGTGTTGGATCTAAGCAGACCCCATAACATAGGAAAGACCTAATCTGGGTCTGTACCAGGAGGCAAAGTCTCAGATCCAATTCTTTGAATATCTTCAGAAGGAAAGAATGAGAACTGGAGCTGGAAAGTTAGCCTAACGGGCAAAAGAACTCATTGCCAGTTTAACAACCTAAGTTTGATTCCTGGGACCCACGTGAAGAAAGGAGAGAAATGGTTCCCATAAGTTCTCCTCTGACCTTTCCATGCTCAATGTGGCATAGAAGCATGTGTGTCTACACACAAATAAATGTAATAAAATATATTTTATAGATTTGTTTATGTATATGGGTATTTGCCTGCACATGTCTGTGTACTGTGTGCAATGCCCGCAGAGGCCAGAAGAAGGCATTACATGGCCTTGGAGCTGGAGTTAAAGATAGTTGTGAGCCACAATGTGATGTTGGGTTTTAGGTGGAAGCCAAGAAAACTCACTTCAGAGACAGAAGCTTAAAAATGAAAGCTTTATTTTTCTGAGCGCACAGGGAGGCAGCCAGTTTGGAATCTGAACTGAGTCCCCAAAGGGAGATCGTACAACATCTTTAAAGGATGGGAACCCAAAGCTGAGGAGGGAGCTAGGAGGAGCTGCAGTGTTATCAAATTGGTTTTTGACACTAAGGGTTAAGCAAGGGAGTATCCGCTGGAGACTGGGCATATCCAGGGAACCAGGCTTCAAGGTCCTTAATTCATTCTTCTAGAGAGTAGGTCTGAAGCTCAGAGTGATAAGGAGACAAGGAGCAGGTCAGCGGCAAGCAGTTAATTAAGGCACAAAGGGCCAACGGTTAAACATTTTTATAACTTATGCACCCTGGTTCAGATAACAGCAATTTCTGTTACTTTTCCACTTAACAGACAATTAAGAAAACATTTGAGGAAGTGGAATAGTTGTTCGTTTACAGGCCTGGGAACATGAACTTGTTTGACCCTGCCAGCAAGATGGAGAAGTTGTCCCTGAGATGTCTAGACTCAGACAACTGTTTACAACAGAAGCTGTTCAGTAATAGGGAAGTTTCCCAGCTACCCTAGGGCCTGACACCTTGAATCCAATTTTTCCTTATGTTTAAATGAAGTCGGAAAACAAAATGGTAGTACTTATAATAAGTTTCAGTGGATGTTGGGATTTGAACTCTGGTCCTTACGGAAAATAGCCAGTGCTCTTAATGGCTGAGCCATCTCTCTAACCCCATAAAAATATTTTTAAAAGGTCACAGCAAGAGCTCTTGCACTTCTCTGGGAGCTTCTGGACTCTCAGCTGTTTCATGAACTTCGCACCTGCTTTTAAGATGTGATCTTTGCTCTTGAATAATAATAATAAAATCTAGACCAGCGGCTTCTCCAAAGCTGTGAGCTGACTTTTCCTAACTTTCATAATAGTGAAAAAGGACAGGCCAAGAAACAACTAAGTATACAGCTGAAGCACGCAGGAAATAGACCTAATGAACAAGCCAGTAGGGAAAAACTGAAAGTAGAACAGCAAAATAACAAGCACCAGCAACCATGTTTTCAGACGATGTCAGAACGATCGCTGCTGTTTCCCTCTAGAATGAAACATTCCACCTGGCAGAAAAGTTCATAAGACAGGAAATAAATAGCTCAAAAGAGCTTCAGGAAGTCCCTGAAACTGATCGGATTCACTAGGCCCCTCCCTCCCCAAGTGTATGTGAATGTGTGTATGTGAGTGTGTGTGTTTGTGTGTGTGTATGAATGATGAGTACATCTCTCAGACAAGCCCAGCTGCCTAGAAGAAGGAGAGAGCAGCTGAGACACCTGTAAAGGACACTCTCCAACTTGTTGAGCTGCCTGCAGGCTATGCAGTGGACTCAAGCTTCCAAGCTTTTGTGACACTGTCTTAGTTAGGGTTTTACTGCTGTGAACAGACACCATGACCAAGGCCACTCTTATAATTTAACTGGGGCTGGCTTACAGGTCAGAGGTTCAGTCCATTATCATCAAGGCAGGAGCATGGCAGCATCCAGTCAGACATGGGGCTGGAGGAGCTGAGAGATCTATATATTCATCTGATCTGAAGGCTGCTAGAACACTGGCTTCCTGGCAGCTAGGATGAGGGTCTTAAGCCCATGCCCACAGTGACACACCTACTCCAACAGGGCCACACCTCCAAATAGTGCCACTCCCTGGGCCAAGCATATACAAACCATCACAGACACCCTTGCTGGGGTGAGCTTTGGTGATGAAGTTTGTTAGCAATCAGGCATTTCCACTAGCCTGCCCTCAGTGACCTAGAGGCAGCTTATGTCACCAGCAGGTAAGGCATATATAAAAGCCCCTAGCCACCACAGATCTCTATCCCTCTCCTTTGCTCCCCCCCATTCCCCCACTCCAAAATGGCCTTTCGCTTTCCACCCTCCTCCAACAAATCGCTTACACCAGATCTGCTGTGTGGTGCCATTTCTTAGTGGCATGGCCTCCTTGGCATGGCTCACCAAAGGCACTCCACCCTTACCGCTTTATCCTATCACAAGTGTCTTCGAGTCATTTCTACACTTGTAAGCAACCTGTCACTCATATTTCTGTAAGTAACCCCAGCCAAACTCATTGTCACCACTCTGGTGCTGTCCATACTTTGGTTTGTGGTGGGGCCACTTTCTGGAGTGAGCGTGTACTGTGTGTCTGCACAGGGAAAGCTTGACACACAAGTGCCATCCAATTCTTAACATATCGACACCCAGGTGTGTGTGTTTATTTAATGTGTATCTGTTTCTCTCCTTGCAGAGGCCAGAGGCCAGCTTGGAGGAGTCAGGTTGCAGGGACTCTAGACAGCCCAAGCAGGCAAACATGGCCTGGCAGGCCTTGCCCTTCTCTCCCACTCTCTCTGCCTTGCTAAAAACCATTAGATTACCTTCCTAAAGCTAGCTCCCACCGTCTGCTCCCTCATTTGGGCACTTCCTCCTCCTGAGGCTGACTACCAATGTCCAGCTGTCAGAGTATTGGAGTCCAGCGATCTGAAGCTCCCTATGGCTGCCCTATGTAACATGTCCAATTAAAATTAAACACCTTAGGGCTGGAGAGATGGCTCAGTGGTTAAGAGCACTGACTAATTTTCCAGAGGTCCTGAGTTCAAGTCCTAGCAACCACATGGTGGCTCACAACCATCTGTAATGGGATCTGATGCTCTCTTCCAGTGTGTTTGAAGAGAGCGACAGTGTACTCATATACATTTAAAAAAAAAATCTTTAAAAAAAATTAAGCACCTTGTCCTAATATGGGGTTTCCCCTTTACCATGTCTGTCCCCTCTCCATCCAGAGGCAGTCCTTTGCTGTGTTATCGTCACCCTGTTTGTTGTGACCGTCCCTTCTCCCTCACCCTCTATCTCCTGTCTTTGGCTCTTACTCCCTGCCCTTTGTCCTTTGGGGCGAATCTCTGTGCTGAGAACTTGGTTTTGTGTGTCTTGTGGCAATACTGGCCTTTTCACAGGCTTGTGTAGCGCGTGTCTTTACCCCTTGAACTATCTTGCTGGCTATTTTTGTTCCGAATTTAAATTTTTTAATTAAAAAAAGTTAATTCTCAGATCTGTGTAAACCATAGGATGGCTTTGTCCTCAGCTCTCTCCTGCCACCTTGTGGTTGCAATAAAAACTGCATGGACTGTTTACCACTACTTCGGCAAGAAAAACTTAGTTTGCTGGAAGATTAAGGGGTGGAGGCCCCTGTGTAGTACTGCATAGAATCTTAGCTCAGCCTCCTTTTTCTTTACGCTGGGATCAGAGATAACACTGTCTTACTAGGCGACGCAGTGGCCGGCCCTGTGGACAGCATTTACCAACACAAACACCCCCGTCTCCCACCTCCCTCCCTTACACACACGCACATTGTCTTACTACAGTCATGATGACCTGGATCTTGCTATGTTGACCAGGCTGGCCTCGAACTCACAGATATCCTCCAGCTTTTGTCTACTGGATGCTGGGATTAGGAGTATTCGTGTGCCACCATGCCTGGCTACATTCTCTCTTAAAACTGCATTTTGCACTTTTTGTGGGAGTACACGCAGGTGTGCCACAGGACATGCATGGAGGTCAGAGGACAATGTGAGAAGACAATAGGTTCTCCACCTTGTGGGTCCCCGAGGATGGAACTCAGGTAGTTAGGCCTGGCAGGAAACGCCTATTCTCTCACCAGCACAAACTATTATTTTGACATTCACCAATTCATACGTAAAACAGCGGATCAGACTCGTTTCCCGCTGCTTCAGAAGCAAGTGGGGAAGGTTTCTCAGTGCAGAAAGACGCCACTGTCTGCTCTGGAACGCCGTGAATAAACTGTGGCAAATGCGTTCCTCTCCTACTTCCAGCAGGACTGGCATACAGGACGCCCAGCCAGAGGCGGTGGGGTCGGGGGGGGGCAGGCAGGTCCTTGGGTATCAGGGTCCTTTCAGAGCCTTTCCGGCTTCACCCGTCACTCAAGACCACGGGGGCGGAGCCTGAGCTCCGGAGCGAAGGCGTGGTGCACTGCCCAATGAGCACGCGCGGATCGGCTCCATCGCGGGATTTGGGGTCCTCACTCCACCTCTGCAGGGATTTGATTGGGCGGCTGGCCGGGGTGCCCCGCCTTCGTGGAACGGTGACCGTCACGGCCAGGTGCCGCCGGGATCCGGACGTCTACAGGTCAGGGAATGGTGAGTTCAGTGTCTCGAGGTCCCGAGGTACGGGCTGAAGAGCTGTTGGAACCGGCTGGGACAGGACTCGCGCCAGCGAGGAGTCTGTGCCACGGACGCCGCCGGTTCCGCTTGGCCGGCTGGTTCGCTTTCGGCTTGGCCGGGTTCCCCTCTGCCCTGCTCGGCTTAGCTCGGTTTTCTCCGGCTCGGCTCGGCTCTGTCCGGCCCGGCTCGGCTCCTCTCGGCACTGTCCGGCCCAGCCATCCTCTCGGTCCGCCAGAGGCTACAGCGGGAGGATCCCGGTGCCCCTTCGCGTCCTCGAGGCTACTGGGCCCAGGGCTGGCGCTGTCTTCGGTCTGTGCATTGATGGCGGCCGGCTCGTGACAAAGCTCCGGGTTTTGGTGCTGGTCCCCAGCCGGTCCTTGTTGTATGGGAAGTCTCCACTCAGATGTCTGAAGTGAATCTGGATTTGTAGATCTTTCCAATTCCTCAATTCACAAAAACATTAGCAGGCCACCTGCCCTTCATTTTGCTTTTCAAATTGCTTACTTCCCAAAGTAATGGATGCCACTTGCAGTGTTTGAAGCATGGCCTGGCTGCCGTTCTTCTGCCATTGCTTCCTCAATACTGATACCCCTGATGGGGGCCATCACAGGCAGTTTTGGAGGACACTCCTTTTTAAAATAGGTTTGTTTTCTAGTCGGGTGTGGAGGCTTGGGGAGGCTGATGCAGGAGGATCACAACCTTCGAGGCCAGCCTGCAGGTTCCAGCAATCCTCCTGTCTCTAACCTACCTCCTCAGTACTGGTACAGGCTGCTTTCCCTTCCTTTCCTCTCCCTTCCTCCTCCTCCCCCTCATCCTGTCATCTTTCACTTTTCTCATACAGATAAAAATCCTTTAGCCTGCACTGCGAGGGACACGTATGTTGTCTGTAGTCGCTGGTAACTGCAGCGTGTGAAGGTGGATTGGATCAGAATGAGGTTGAGGAGCCAGCACCTTCAGCCTGGGACCGCTGGAGTTTTTGTGTGCCCCTGGGAAGCATGTCTGGATGAATGAGGAGTCAGGACAAAGGGAGCATAAGACAGGAGTACGCCAGCGCAAGAACAGAACTTTTAAAACAACTGAGTTTTCTTGATACTGTATATCTATTAAGAAGGGAGGAGGATGATCCCGTCTCTGCCCACCATGACTGTCCTCATCCCTCTGGTCTCACTGGCAGGCCTATTCTACTCCGCCTCTGTGGAGGAACGCTTCCCAGAGGGCTGCACCAGCGCCAGCAGCCTGTGCTTCTACAGCTTGCTCTTGCCGGTCACGGTACCAGTGTACGTGTTCTTCCACCTGTGGGCATGGATGGGCCTGAAGCTCTTCAGACATAACTAAGGTGGCCGAGGCCCCTGTGCCCGGGCTGCATGCGCAGTGCGTGGGGCAGGAGGTTCCTGGTTGTTGGGTTCTGACTGTTGCATAGTCTCCTGTTAGTGCTGTAGCTGAAAAATACTTTCAATAAAATGTCTCGAGGGAGAGGAACACGACCAGTCTTTATCCGAGGCCTGTTTCTTCTAAGATTTATTCTTAATTATGTGTCTGTGTGTGGGTATATGCATGTTTGTGTGGGTGCCCAAAGAGGCCACAAGGGTGTTGGATCCCTGGGGTTGGAGGTGTTTTCTGAAGGGTTATTGACCTACAAGCCAGGGGAGCTGAGAAGCTTGAGACGGGAAAGTTGACCTGGGATAACATCTGGGAACACGTCAGCATTCCTGTTTGTTCACAACTATGAGACTGCACGGAAACAAACCTGCAGATGGGATCCTCCACCCGCCATCTTCCCTTTGCTGTCCTATAAACCCCAAGCTCCCGACTATTGCCCTTCATTGTCCTGGCTGAAGGACGATTCGCGCCTGTGGAGGTCCATCTCTTACCTTCATGTCCTGTCCATTGATCCCGATCTAAAATCTTTAGCTAGTTTGAGATGGACAAAACCAAGCTCAGAGTTCCTGAAAGACAACACAGGTGATCTAATAATATTGCCATGACCCATCTACAGCAAAGCTCATAGGACTACACTCCTTAGTGACCTGGAAAGGTGTCCAGGTGACCCATGAATGAAAGTCTAGTAATCAAGGGGGTGCTGGAAGCCAATGATAGGCTATAGAGCCAGTCCTTTTACAAAAAGGGGAGAGACGAATGGGGAGGGAACTACTGGTTTAGCCTTTTGGGTAGTGTTTGGCTACCAGGAAGAAGGCCCTCGGTTACATCCCCAACACAACATAAACCCAGCTGGGTATGATAACATACACCTGTAATCCCAGCATTCAAGAGACAGAAGGATCAGGAGTTCAGGATCAGCTACACAACTTATTTGAGACCAGTCTGGGCTACATGAGACCCTGTCTCCAAAAAAGAAAAATAAAAGTCTTTATGTTTCTCCTTAGTAGCTCCATTCAGCTTGAGATTCTAGAGCAGTGGTTCTCAACCTTCCTAATGCTGCGACCCTTAAATATGGGTCCTTATGGTAACCCTCAACCATAAAATTATTTTCATAGCTACTTCATAACTATGACTTTGCTAGTGTTATGAATTGTCAAGTAAATATCTGTTTTAGCTTGGTGACAGCAGAAGCAGGCGGATCTCTGAGTTCGAGGTCAGCCTCTACTACAGAGTGAGTTCCAGGGCAGCCAGGGTCACACAGAGAAACTGTCTTAAAAAAACAAAACAAAAACCTGTGTCTTGTGATGTTCTTAAAACGACCCTTTTAACAGCGTCTTTCGACATCCTCCCTGCCCCCCAAAGGGGTTGCGATCCACAGGTTGAGGAGAACCATTGTCCCAGTTGCAGTTTGAGCAAATTTATCCGCAGTCTTTTTCCCCTTGACCGCGCAGGGCGAAGGGGCGGGACTGCAGTAACTGTCCAATGAGACGCGCCAGTAGCTGGGGCGGGACGCCGCCAAGCAAAGCCACCGAAGACATTGAGACTCTTTACTCGGGAAGCTCGGTGGTCCGGTCTGTCTCGGTAGTTGTCACTTTGGCTCTCAGCCTCGGCCCCGGTCCTGCTGTGCCCTGCAGGGAACCGGGAACCGGGAGGGGGGCAACCCTAGGACCTCCGGGAGGACGTGATGGTGAGTGCAGCAGGGGATGGAACCGATTGCTGCGCGACGCTGCGCCACTCCACTCGGGTGCAAACCCGAGTTTGCCACCCGCTCGGCTCCGCTTGGGTTTGGCTCCGTCGGGCTGCCGCTCTGCTCTGCGCACCGCCGTGGGGTGGGCGGGGCGGCAGCGAGATCCTGGCTGTGCAAGAGTGTGGGAGAGCTGCGGCCTGAGGGTCCCCAGCCTATCCCTGCTCCCTAAGTGGGGCCGACTTCCCCAGGGTTGTCCCTGTTTACCTGCGGGTAGCAAATTAGGTACCCTATTCCAGCGTAGCTTTTCAAACTCAGCTGCCAATGAAGGCCTACGTTTCCGGTTCCCCCTTTCCATTATCTCCAGTAGCAGCTTCCCCTCTCCAGGTCTTTTCTTTTTTTCTTCTCCCTCTCGTCCGTCGTCCTTCCCCCCCCCCCCCCCCGCCCCCACTCGTTCTCACTTTCTCCACAGGGTTTCTAGTCCCATCTAGCCTGGGTTTAAGCAGTACTGGGGATGGAATCCATGGCTTCCTGCATGCTGGTCGGTACTCTCTCCAACGATACATTTAACTCCTCATCCTCTGGCCTTCACCTCCCAAATTGATGACAGATCTCTACAGTCGCAGCTGGTCGCCTTTCTACTCACACACATACATTATTTTAATTACAACTTTTCTTTAGGGCAAGGATGGTTTGGGTTGGTTGGTTGACTGATTTGAGCTTTATCACTGAACTGTATCTCCAGTGTGTGTGTGTGTGTGTGTGTGTGTGTGTGTGTGTGTGTTTATTAGCCTGTGTATATTGTACAGGTTTCAGTATGCAATTCAGAATGGTCTCAAATTAATAGTCCTGTCTCAGCTTCCCTGTTGGTGGGATTACAGGTGTAGCATACCAGGTTTGGCTAAACGGCTGTTACAAAGCCTAAAGTTCTGCCTTGTTGGCTGTCCGAATGAAGCTTTTTGGACCTGTTTTCTCTCAGATGCATAGACCTGCCCTCTTGGTGTCTTCCCTGGGCACAGACATTGAGATTAAGGTTGTTGTTGTTGTTCTTCTTCTTCTTTTGCAAACATTTTGGGGGTCAGTTGCCCTTGAGGTACAGCTCCTAAGTTCTCCCTTCCCCTGTGAGGTGTCACCTTTGAGGGCTTTACTGGTTTATTTGAGTCACACTTTTTTTTTTTTTCAGTAAAAGCAAGTATTTAATCAATAGAGATGGAAAGATGATACAGTCTTTTCCTAAAATCAAGAAAGGTCTGCATTTCATTAAAAAGGGAAACAGAAGGCTGGAGAGTTGGAGTGATTAAGAGGACCCAGGTTTGATTTCCAGCATTCACATGGCTGTTCTCAACTGTCTCTAAATCCACAGCCTGAGGATCCATCTCTTTCAGACACGCACGCAGACAGAACACCTACTCACATAAAAATGAGTAACAAATGAGATTCAGTGGTCCTGCCCCTCACCCTCCACCCCACCACCTGGCATGCCCTTGCTGCAAGCTGGAATGGAGGACCCATGGAGCGCTCATCTCCACACTCTCTGTGGCATGTGTACGTAAATAAATAAATAAATAAATAAATAAATAAATGTGGTTTTAAAAATGGGCAGAAACAGAGCTGTTAGCCTGTTTCAGTGTGAGCCAAGCCCTTCTGGAAGGAACTTTTGTGGTACCTTGTTTGAGCATGTGTCTCAGTGCTGAAGAGGGAGTGGGCGGAGTGAAGGCTCAGGACTGTGAAGATGTTATCAGCTCTGGGTGCTCATGTGTCTCCCTCTGTCTGTTCTCTGTCTTTCTGCTGATTTCCTTGTACAATTTTATGTTTAAAAGTTCACTTTTATTTTACATGTGTAAGTCTATGCCCGCAAGTATGTCTGTGCATCATGTTTTGGCCTCAGAGGCCAGAAGAGGGCACCAGAACTCTTGGAACTGGAGGTACAGATGGTTGTGAGCCACCATGAGAGTGCTGGGAACTGAACCTGAGTCCTCTGCAGCACAGCAGGTGCTGTTAAGGTCATCTTGCCAGCTCATCCTGCATGAATTTAAAAGGAGGCAGAGAGAGACAGAGAGAGAGACAGAGAGAGAAGGGCCTGTGATAAATCTCCCAACAAGTTCAACCGGGTGGCACCAGCTGTTATCCCAGCCTTAGGCTTAGAAGGAAGATCATGAGTTGGAGGTTTGCCCAGGGCAACAGCCAGACACTGTCTAAAGCCAACACACCCTCTAGGGAGATGCCTAGTGGATGAGAGTGTGTTGTGGAGACCTGGGATTGCATTGCTGGCAGCCATTAAAGCCTCCCTGTGCTGGGGGTGAAAACTGGCGAGCTTCAGGTTCAGGGAGAGGCCCTGTCTCGGTAATAATACGGAAGTGGAAGTGGTAGAGCTCACGTGCTTGGCTCCTACACATGTGCGTGGATGTGGATAAAGTAAACAAGTGCATGTGAGTAAATGAGGCAGGAGTTAACGTGGACAGGTCAGTTCCCGGTGTTTTGGTGCCAGTGCTTTATGAGAAAGCAAATGTAGTCTGAAGCCTGGTAACTGTATTCACTCACCATAGACTAAAGGTGTGGAGACCACAGAAGTATATGTGAATCTCCTTTTAAAGGGAGATTTATTTTTATTTATGTGTATGTGTTTGTGTTGGAATATGCTGTGTGTTACCCTGCCCCACTGTAAGGAGACCGGAAGAGGGTGTTAAATCTGGAACTGGTGGTGAGTGGCTCAGTGTAGGTGCTAGGGACTGGACTCAGATTCTCTGAAGATCCTCAGAAGTGTCCCTAACCGCTGAGCCATTGCTGCAGCCCCTCATGGGACTGTTTTATGGACTGAACGCAGATCTCTGTGCTACATATGTGTCTCTCTTCCTCTTGTAAACACACATGGGATGTTTCAGGACTTAGTGACCTTCGAGGATGTGACTGTGAACTTCACCCAGGAGGAGTGGGCTCTGCTGGACACTTCCCAGAGGAACCTTTACAGAGAAGTTGTCCGGGAAATCTTTATGAACTTGGCCTCTATGGGTAAGGATGACATCTCCCCCTTACTTTTTCTGTTAGACAAGCATGCTCTGTCTATCACTGCTGGTCCATGATTGGAAATGTGAAAAAGGAACTCTCTGATAGTAACCATAGCATCATTGCAGTGGATCACGAACCTGGAGTCTGATGCATTCTCGCTAATAACTCAGTTTTCTCCCCTCTGGGTTGCAGGGGAAGGATGGGACCAGAATATTGAAGACTGGTACAGAAATCAGGGCAGAATCCTAAGGTAACTCACAGAGAACAGAAAGGATTGTCCCATGGCAGAAGGGTAGGCGCTGGCTTGGTAGCTCAGGTGGTGAAATGCCTTCTGTGCAGGTGGGAAGACCTGTGTTTGCTCCCTAGAATCTATGTGGGAACATGTGCTTGTCACCCCAGCTTTGGGGAGGTAGAGCAAGATCTCTGGGCTCACTGGCCAGCCAGTCCAATCACATTGGCTAGTTCTTTGTAAAAGCAGAAGACCCTGTCTCGGAAAATAAGCTTAGCCAAGTGACTGAGGAAGACACATGAGATTGACTTCTGGCCTACACATGTACACACATGTACACATACATACAGATATGTACACATGCATACAGACATTTACACATACAGACATGTACACAAACACACAGACTTGTACACATGCATACAGACATGTACACATACATACAGACATGTACACATGCATACAGACATGTACACATACATACAGACATGTACACATGCATACAGACATGTACACATACACACAGACATGTACACATGCACACAGACACGTACACATGCACACAGACATGTACACATAATACAGACATGTACAAATACACACAAACATGTATACATGCACACAGACATGTACATGTGCACACAGACATGTACACATACAGAATTTTAGTTTGCTATAAAGTTTTAAAAAAATAAGCCCACCTATCACAGGCTTACTTATTTTCACATCTTATTTATTTATGTGTATATGTGTGCATGTGTGCATGGGCGCCTATGAAGGCTAGAGGCATCAGATTCCTCTGGAGCTGGACTTAAGGGTAGTTGTGAACCTTCTGACATGGGTGCTGAGAACTGGACTTGGGTCCTCTGTAAGAACAGAGGGCTGGAGAGATGGCTCAGAAGTTAGAGAGCGTTTGTTATTCTTGCAGAGGACCTAGGTTCAATTCCCAGCACTCACATGGCGGTTCACAACCATCTGTAACTCCAGTTCCAGGAGTCCATTGTTGTCTTCTGGCACACAAGTGGTGTGCAGACATATATGTAGGGAAAACACTATACACAAAAATAAAACAGAATAATAAAAGCATTAAAAAGGTAAACAGAACATGCCCTTAACTGCAGAGATATCTCTCCAGCCCCCAAGGAGAAATATAAATTTGAAGCATGTGGATCAATAGGGATTGTGAGCAGAGCATTTATGATGTGTTCTAATTATTTTTTAACAGCAGCCATATTGTGGAGAGACTTAGTGACAGCCAACAAGGTAGCCATTGTGCAGAAGCGATCAGCCAAATTCTTGACCATGATCTGAAAAAGAAAAGCTCTTCTGGAGTAAATCTCTGTGAATGTCGTGTGTGTGGACTAGTCTTCGTGCCTTGTTCATCCGGGAAGTCCGGAAGTGCACACGCTGGACAGGAAGTGCGTGACTACAAATGCCAGCAATGTGGGAAAGCCTTCTGTAATTACTCTTTCCAAGTCAATGGCAGGTCTCACCGAGAAGACAAACCCTATGGGTGTCGGGAACACGAGGAAGACTTCCTTTCTTTTACCAGCTTTGGTGACTTCGTGATGCCTCATACTGAAGGTGGTCCCCATAAATGTAACGTGTGTGGGAAAGGCTTGCACTACCCCAGCTCACTTAGAATACATGAAAGAATCCACACGGGAGAGAAGCCCTATCAGTGCGAACAGTGTGGGAAAGCCTTCAGTTGTTGGGGCTCAGTTCGTCGACATCAAAGGACCCACACGGGAGAGAAGCCCTACAGCTGTAAGGACTGTGGGAAGGCCTTCAGCTCGCTCTCAGGCCTTAAAGGACACATGATCAGGCACACTGGGGGTGGACCTTACAAGTGTAAGGACTGTGGAAAAATCTTTAACTCGCCCAGTGCACTTAGTAAACATGAGAGAACTCACACTGGGGAGAGGCCTTTTCTGTGTAAGTACTGTGGGAAGGCATTCATTTGCTCCACCTCAGTCCGAAAACACGAGAGGATTCACACTGGAGAAAAGCCCTACCAGTGTCAGCAGTGTGGGAAGGCCTTCATTTCTAATTCAAGCCTCCAAGGACACATGATCAGGCACACTGGGGTTGGGCCTTACAAATGTAGATTCTGTGGGAAAGCCTTTGGCTCTCCCAGTGCTGTTCTCAGGCACGAGAGAGCTCATGTTGTATAGGGAAAGCCTTCACTTTGAGGACCTAGTTCAGGTACTGGAGGGAAACTTTTGTTCAGCGAGTATGGGAAAGCCATAGACTGTCAGATATTATGTGAAGACATGAAGAGGCTGAAGGAAAACCTTATAAATAAAAGAATAAAACCTGCTTGTCTGTGTGTGTGTGTATGTATAAAACAGCACATTTTGTTAAGATAGGCCAGAAGATACACTGGTGGATTCTTTAGTTAGGTGTGATAGCATAGGCCTTTAATCCCTGTACTTGGGAAGTGGTGAATCTCTGTGAATTCAAGGCCAACCTGGTCTACAGAGTGAGTTCCAGGACAGCCAGAGCTACACAGAGAGACCCTGTCTAAATAAAGGTTACTTAGACAGGGTCTCTCTGTGTTCAGAGGTTCTCAGTGGTTCAGAGTGTTTTGCTGTCCTTCCAGAAAACCGTTTCTGTTGTCAGCACCCATGTCTGGTGTCTTACAGCAGTTGAGTTCAGCTCCAGAGGCATTGAAGGTCTCTGCTGGCCTCGGCAGGCTTTGCAATTAATATATAAATATATGTAAATGTAAAGATGGGGTGATTTCTCAGGTCAGTACCCAGGGGCCATGAATTACAGTGGTTGCTATGGAAAACGCTTTGGGATGGGATGTGAAAGGGCACTACTCGAATACAAAGTCCATGGGAACGAGCTTTATTTATTTATTTATTTATCCGTGGCATTGATTCTCTCCTCCCGCTTTATACGGATTTCATGGGCGGAACTCAGGTTATCAAGGTTGGCAGCAAGAGCTTTCTCTACCTGCTGAGCCATTCTGTCACCTCACCCACTTCTTTTCGTGATTAGCTCTTGTTGTCAGGATGGCCTGGAACTCGACAGTCCTCCTGTCTCAGCCTCTGCAGTGTTTCCAGAAGTGCGTTTGAAAACCTTTTTTAATTTATTAATGTGTGGGTGAGGGATCATGTGCTTGTGTGGGTGGGGCAGAGGACAATGCTCTGCAGTCCATTCTCTCTTTCCTTTACATGGATTTTAGGGACTAAACTCAGGTTACCACACATCCCCAGCATGTGCCTTTACCTGCTGAGCCATCTGGTCAGCTCTAATTGGTTGTTTTCAATATTTGTGTGTGTGTGTGTGTGTGTGTGTGTGTGTGTGACTTTGAGCCAGTGCAGGTGTAGAGAGCTAAGAGCAGCCTCCAGGTGTCGCCTTGTCACAAATTGTTTGAGTCGGGGTCTCTTGTTTGCATACACTACACTTCTGGAAGATCCTGGTCTACACTTTCCATCTTGCCGTAGGGACGTGGCAGTTAAGTTGGTCTGTGCTGGTTGAAATAGAACCGCCCCAGTAGACTCGGCCTTTGAATACGTGGTCCCCAGTGGGTAAAACTGTTGGGGAGGGTTAGGAGGTGTGACCTTGTGAGAGGACACTGTGTGTGTCCCTGGGGATGGCTATTCTGAGCCTCCGCTTCCAAGCTCTGGGATGGACCTGCCAACATGCCTCTGCTCCACCATCACGGACTCACCTTCTGAAACTGCAAGCTCCAAATTAACTAATTTACTGTTTTTCTTTTTATTTATTTATTTATTTATTTATTTATTTATTTATATTTTTGGTTTTTCGAGACAGGGTTTCTCTGTATAGCCCTGGCTGTCCTGGAACTCACTCTGTAGACCAGGCTGGCCTCGAACTCAGAAATCTGCCTGTCTCTGCCTCCCAGTGCTGGGATTAAAGGCGTGCGCCACCACTGCCTGGCTAAAGGGTTTGGTTTCTAATGTGACACTATTGGGAGGTGGTGGAACCTTTAGTAGGTCAGCCTAATGAGGTCTTTGGTTTTTTTTGTTCTAGTCTTTATTTGTTTGTTTGTTTGTTTGTTTTTTGGTGGGGGTGGGGGTGTTGAGACAGGATCTCTATGTAGCTCTGGCTGTCCTGAATTCACAGTGTAGACCAGGATGGCATCAAACTAGAACTCTGACTGCCTCAGCCTCCCAAGTGCTGGGATTAAAGGTGTGTACCACCATTCCTGGGTTATTTTTCTTAATATGAGTATGTGTGTGATTCTGTGTGTAGGCTTGTGCAGGTGGTCAAAGAAACCAGAGAGTTAGATCCTGAAGTTGGAGCTACAGGCAGTTGTGAACAGCCTGCTGTGAGCTGGGAATCCAGTGAGTTCCCTCAGGAGAGCAGTATGTAGTCTTAAACTTACACTATCTCTGCAGCCCCTGGTCTTTGGGTTCTTGACATGCCCAGTAAGGAGACAGCGGGACTTCAGCCTGTTCCTTTCCTCTCTTTTACTTCCCAGCAGTGAGGTGAGCTGACTTCACTGTGCCAGGATCCTCTGTGAGAGGTTACCTTCCAACAGTCCTGAAACAACAGAGCTTATCACTCACAGATTAGAGCCTGCTAAACTGAACCAAAATAAGCATTAGCATTATCTGTGGGGAGCACTTCCAAAGTTAACTTTGACTGACTTCTTGCTTGTGATTAATCATGAAGGAATCTGCCTACATCTCTGTTTGTTTTTAATTAATATGTGTGTTCTACCCGGACAAATTCCTTTGCTTACACATACATCCTTGAGAGACTGTCCTAGCCTGAAGGAAATGGTGTCATAAACTTGCCACCTAAGGATTTATGGTCATTGGTCATGCTTTGTGTTCCTTGCCTTTAAAAGACACTGAGAAAATACACTTGCTCCCTGGCATGGTATTGACCTGTAACCCTCCCGCACCTGTCTCTGGTGTCTTCTTTCTGCCTTTCCTCAAGTCATCCTCACCCCCCAGGTTGTGGTTCCTATGCTGACTGACCGGCAGGCTCCAGCAATTATGGATTACAAAAACCTTCTGTGTGTGCATCTGTACATGTGACTGTGGGCACCCTCAGTATCCAGAAGAGGATGTCAGTAGCAAGTGGTTATGAGCTGCCCAATGTGGATGTTGGGAATGGAACTTGGATCCCCAGCAAGAGTACATTTCTTAACTGATGGACCATCTCTCCAGCTCCACTACAAAAGGTTTTATAAGGTAGAGTCCCTTCCATGGGGATGAAGACATCTTAATCACCTCTCATGGCTCCCACCTCTTAATCCTGTTGCTTTGAGAATTAAGTTTCAATATTAACCCAAAAGCTCCGGTCATGACAAGATTTTCGTAAAGTCATGTGTCACCAGGTCTAGCTAACATGTAATTTTAGATAGTGTATTTGCATGGCTGGAGAGGTGAGTCAGCAGTTAAAAGCACTTGTTGCTATTGCAGAGGACCCAGGTTCAGTTCCCAGTAACCATGTGGTGGCTTACAACCATTCATGACTCCAGCTCCAGAATCCACTGGACTCAGGGAAGGGGAGGGCCTGAAGAGACGGGGGAGCCAGTCTGACCTAGGACCTCTGCATATGTGTTATGGCTGAGTAGCTTGGTGTTCTTGTGGAATCCTAACAGTGGGAGTGGCCGCTGTCTCTTACTTTTGCCGCTTGTGTGACCCTTTTCCTTCTCCTGGGTTGCGTTGTCTAGTCTTGATGTGATCCTATGTGTCTGGTCTTACTGTAGCTTATTATGCTGTGTTTGGTTGATGTCGGTTGGGAGGCCTGCTCTTTTCTAAGGATAGGTGGAGAGGGGGTGGATGTCTGCAGGATGAGAGATGAGGGGAGAGATTGAGGAGAGGGGAGGGAGGGGAAACCGATGGTCGGATGTAATATATGAGAGGAGAGGAGAGGGAGAGGGAGAGGGAAAGAGACAGGGACAGAGAGAGACAGAGAGAGACAGAGAGAAGAAGGAGGAGGAGGAGGGATATAAGGGAAAGAAGGAAGGAGGGAAGGAGGGAGGGAGGGAGGGAAGGAGGGAGGGAAGGAGGGAAGGAGGGAGGGAAGGAGGGAAGGAGGGAAGGAAGGAGGAAAGGAGGGAGGGAAGGAGGGAGGGGAAGGAGGGAAGGAGGGAGGGAAGGAGGGAAGGAGGGAGGGAAGGAGGGAGGGGAAGGAGGGGGGAAGGAGGGAGGGAAGGAGGGAGGGAGGGAAGGAGGGAGAGAAGGAGGGAGGGAAGGAGGGAAGGAGGGAGGGAAGGAGGGAAGGAGGGAGGGAAGGAGGGAGGGAAGGAAGGAGGGAAGGAGGGAGGGAAGGAAGGAGGGAAGGAGGGAGGGAAGGAAGGAGGGAAGATAGATATACTCTCCAGGGGTACTTGAAATGTACTTAACTCACTCGTAGATACAACAAATTTCAAATAGAAAATCAAGGGCTAGGATGCATCTCAGTGGTAGAATGCCTACCTAGCACATAAGAGACCTTAGGTTCAATTCCTAGCACTGAAAACCAAAACCAAACAAGCACCCTGTGCTGGTTAGGGTTTTGTTTGTTGGTTGGTTGGTTTGATGTTTGTGTGTGTGTGTGTGTGTGTGTGTGTGTGTGTGTGTGTGAATTCGACACAACCTGGAGCCACAGGTGAAGAAGGAACCTCAACTGAATTTCTCGAATTTCTGCCCTGACTTAAGATTTCAAAGTGGAACTGTTAGGGTGAAATAAACTCTTTCCTCCGTTAGTTGCTTTTGATCCGTGTTTTATCATAGTAACAACAACAAACCTCAAACAAATTAGGACACCCCACAAAGCAAAACAGGCCCCTAAATACATTTTAAAATTATTGATATAAGTGAAAAAAAAAGTACTAGCATTTTTACCAATTTGGACCCTTTTCTTTGCTCCTTCCTTTTTTTCATTCATTTCCTCCTCCTCTTCCTCTCCCTCCTCCTCTTCCCCTTCCTCCTCCTCCTCCTCCTTTTTTCTGGAACTTTCCATGTAGACTAGGCTAGCCTTGGACTCAGAGATCTGCCTTACTCTGCCTCCCAAGTGCTGGAATTAAAGGCATATGCCACCACAGCATGACTAACATAAATAAATTTTTTTTAAAAATTCAAGAACATGAATTTTGAGGGCTTCCTCATGAGGTTTCTTGATAACATGAGTTCATGGTGGTGTAGGGCCATCAACTTGGGACCCCCATGAGACCAACAGGACACTACACCGATGTAATTAGCAAAGAAGGATTTTTAATTAGACAGCTCGAGCTGGACCACCATGAAATGGTGATCCTGAGGACAGAAATGATTGAGTATTTAAGGGCAAAAACCGCAAGCGGGGGGGAGGAGGCGCTTGGGAACTAGGGCTTGGGAACTTTTTATCAAGACTTGCAATCCATCAAGGCTTGCAGAACAATGATGTTACATAAGGCTGGTCAAAGATGTGGTTAGTTCCTGGAACAGTCTGCACCTTCAGTCCAGGAGTTTAGGTTCGCAGGCCCTCAAAGTAGGTCAGGCACAAAATGGAATCTGAAAATCAAGATGGAGTGAGTTATGCTGTCTTTTTAAGCCTCTTAGTGGGAGCATGTTTGTTATGTTTTGTTTTGAGACGGGATCTCACACAACAGCCTAGGCTGGCTTCAAATTTGTGTCGATCCTTTGATATCAGTTCCTTGTGAAGCCAGTCTGGCAAAGAGACACCTAGTTCCCTACAAATGCAAATAGGCTAGCCCCAGATCAAAGCTCCCAGGCTAGCTCCCAGGCGATTCCCATTCCCACCATTCTGATTTCCAGGCTGTTCCAACTTACACGGTGCCTACCACCTCAACACACCCCTTGAGACTGAAAGGCCTCCCCACCTTTTGCCATTCTCTCTGCATCTTCACAGTCTCACTATACCAGGCACTCACTTTGTAGACCAGGCTGGCCTCAGACCAGGCCGTACCTTCAAGGTTAAAGTGTCTATAGTTAGATATGTTGCCATCACTTTTAAAGTACGTTTGCTTGAGGTCATTTTAAAAAATGGTTTGGTGTGCTAAGGGAGAAAACTCAAATCTTCATGATAGAGATGTGGTCTATCTCTGCACCATATCTCGAGTCCACCAACATTTAAGATGAAGATTTATTTATTTAGTGTATAATGATTCCCTGGAACTGGAATTAAAGACTGTCATTAGCTACCATGTCGGTGCTAGGAGCCAAAGCCAGGTTCTCTACAAGAGAGGTGCTTAATCACAGAGCCAGCTCTTCAGTTTGTTTATTTTATTTTTGAGACAGGGTTTCATGGTGTGGTCCTTTCTGGCCTATGTAAATCTATGTAGATTAGAGTAGCTTTGAACTCACAGAGATCTTCTGCCTTCTGAGTGTTTAGATTAAAAATTTGGCATTCCAGGAGAGAGCCAGCCTCCCAGGAGTGTGGACAAGCCTGTGAGTGGAGGTAAGACCAGCACCTCTGCTCGGAGGGACCCACACAGAACCCTCGGGGCACAGGAACCTAGGAGTGGCCTTCCGGTTTCCATCTGTGGTCAGGTAGCTGATCCTGTACCACAGGGATCCATACCCAAATAGCGCCAGGAGAGAGCTAGCCTCCAAGAAGTGTGGACAAGCCTGTGAGCAGAGGTAAGACCAGCACCTCTGCTCAGAGGGACCTTCCCAGAACTCTCAGGACAAAGGGACCAAGGAATGGCCTTCCAGTTTCCTGCTGTGGCAGGGGAGCTGATCCTGTACCACAGGGCTCCATACCTAAATGGTGCCTGGAGAGAGCTAGTCTCCCAGGAGTGCCAACACACCTTCGAGCACAGGCAAGACCACCACTTCTGTTCAAATTCCTGGCTCAAGAGGGACCCTCGCAGAGCCATCAGGACACAAGAACCAAGGAACAGCTGGGGACAGGATCCTTCTGGTTTCTGTCTGCACCCCAGAGCTGACCCTGTACCACATCTCTCCAACCCCAAATTCCTCTCAGAGAGAGCTGGTCTCCCAGGAGTATGACACAGAGGCTTGCAGGAGGGACAAGCCACAGTCAGAGAGAGCAAGACAGCTAACACCAGAGATAACCAGATGGCGAAAGGCAAGGGCAAGAACATAGGCAATAGAAACCAAGGCTACTTGGCATCATCAGAACCCAGTTCTCCCACCACAGCGAGCCCTGGATACCCAAACACACCAGAAAAGCAAGACTCAGATTTAAAATCACGTCTCATGATGATGATAGAAGACTTTAAGAAGGAAAAAATAACTCCCTTAAAGAAATACAAGAGAACACAGGTAAACAGGTAGAAGCCCTTAAAGAATTACAGGAAAACACAATCAAACAGGCAAAGGAAATGAACAAAACCATCCAGGATCTGAAAATGGAAATAGAAACAATAAAGAAATCACAAAGGGAGACAGCCCTGGAGATGGAAAACCTAGGAAAGAGATCAGGAGTCATAGATGCAAGCATTACCAACAGAATACAATATATGGAAGAGAGAATCTCAGGTGCAGAAGATACCATAGAAAACATTGACACAAGTCAAGAAAAATGCAAAATGCAAAAAGCTCCTAACCCAAAACATCCAGGAAATCCAGGACACAATGAGAAGACCAAACCTAAGGATAGTAGGTATAGAAGAGAGTGAAGATGCCCAACTTAAAGGGCCAGTAAATATCTTCAACAAAATTATAGAAGAAAACTTCCCTAACCTAAAGAAAGAGATGCACATAAACATTCAAGAAGCCTACAGAACTCCAAATAGATTGAACCAGAAAAAAAATTCCTCCTGTCCATAATAGTCAAAACACCAAATGCACAAAACAAGGAAAGAATATTAAAAGCAGTAAGAGAAAAAGATCAAGTAACATATAAAGGCAGACCTATCAGAATTATACCAGACTTCTCATCAGAGACTATGGAAGCTAGAAGATCCTGGGCAGATCTCATGCAGACCTTGAGAGAACACAAATACCAGCCCAGGCTGCTATACCCAGCAAAACTCTCAATTGCCATAGATGGTGAAACCAAGATATTCCGTGACAAAACCAAATTTACACAATATCTTTCCACAAATCCAGCCCTACACAGGATAATAGATGGAAAACACCAACACAAGGAGAGAAATTACACCCTAGAAAAAGCAAGAAAGTAATCTTCCTTCAACAAACCCAAAAGAAGATAGCCACACAAACATAAAAATAATATAGAAAATAACAAGAAGCAACATCACTATTCCTTAATATCTCTTAACATCAATGGACTCAATTCCCCAATAAAAAGACATAGACTAACAGACTGGATACGTAAACAGGACCCAGCATTTTGCTGCATACAGGAAGCACACCTCAGTATTAAAGACAAACACTAAAGGGCTGGAAAACAATTTTCCAAGCAAATGGTCCCAAGAAACAAGCTGGAGTAGCTATTCTAATATCGGATAAAATCAACTTTCAACCAAAAGTCATCAAAAAAGATAAGGAAGGACACTTCATATTCATCAAAGAAAAAATCTACCAAGAAGAACTCTCAATTCTGAACATCTATGCTCCAAATGCAAGGGCACCCACATTCATAAAAGAAATTTTTACTAAAGCTCAAAGCACACATTGCACCTCACACAATAATAGTGAGAGACTTTAACACCCCACTCTCATCAATGGACAGATCATGGAAACACAAACTAATCAGAGACACAGTGAAACAAACGGATGTTATGAACCAAATGGATTTAACAGATATCTATAGAACATTTCATCCTAAATCAAAAGAATATACCTTCTTCTCAGTACCTCATGGTACCTTCTCCAGAATTGACCATATATTTGTTCACAAAACAAATCTTAACAGATATAAGAAGATTGAAATAATCCCATGCCTTCTATCAGATCACTACAGATTATGGCTGGTCTTCAATGGCAACAAAAACAACAGAAAGCCCACATACACATGGAAGCTGAACAATGCTATACTCAATGATAACTTGGTCGAGGAAGAAACAAAGAAAGAATTCAAAGACTTCCTATAATTTAATGAAAATGAAGGTACAACATACCCAAACTTACGGGACACAAGGAAAACAGTGCTAAGAGGAAAACTCATAGTTCTGAGTGCCTCCAAAAAGAAACTGGAGAGAGCATACACTAGTAGCTTAATAGCACACCTGAAAGCTCTAGAACAAAAAGAAGCTAATACACCCAAGAGGAGTAGAAGGCAGGAAATAATCAAATTAAGGGCTGAAATCAATCAAATTAGAAACAAAAAGAACTATACAAAAAAAAAAATCAACAAAACCAGGAGCTGGTTCTTTGAGAAAATCAACAAGATTGATAAACTGTTAGCCAGACTAACCAGAGGGCACAGAGACAGTATCCAAATTAACAAAATTAGAAATGAAAAGGGAGATATAACAACAGAAACTGAGGAAATTCAAAAAACTATCAGATCCTACTACAAAAGCTTATACTCAACAAAATTGGAAACTCTGGATGAAATGGGCAATTTTCTAGACAGATACCAAACACCAGAGTTAAATGAGGATCAGATAAATGAACTAAACACTCCCATAACTCCTAAAGAAATAAAAGCAGTCATTAAAAATCTCCCAACCAAAAAAAGCTTAGGACAAGATGGGTTCAGTGCAGAATTCTATCAGACCTACAAAGAAGACCTAATACCAATACTCTTCAAACTATTCCACAAAATAGAAACAGAAGGAACACTACCCAATTCGTTCTCTGAAGCCACAGTTACACTGACACCAAAACCTGACAAAGGCCCAACAAAGAAAGAAAACTTTGGACCAATTTCCCTTATGAATATCCATGCAAAAATACTCAATAAAATTCTCACAAACCGAATCCAAGAACACATCAAAACGATCATTCGCCACGATCAAGTAGGCTTTATCCCAGGGATGCAGGGATATTTCAGTACCTGGAAATTCATCCATGTAATCAACTACATAAACAAACTCAAAGAAAAAAAAAACACATGGTCATTTCATTAGATGCTTTAAAAGCATTTGACAAAATTCAACATTCCTTCATGACAAAAGTCTTGGAAAGACCAGGAATTCAAGGACCATACCTAAACATAGTAAAAGCAATATACAGCAAACTAGTAACCAACATCAAACCTAATGGAGAGAAACTTGAAGCAATCCTACTAAAATCAGGGACTAGGCAAGGCTGCCCACTCTCTATCTATTCAATATAGTACTTGAAGTTCTAGCTAGTGCAATTAGACAACAAAAAGAGGTCAAAGGGATACAAATTGGAAAGGAAGAAATCAAATTATCACTATTTGCATACGTATAATTGTATACTTAAGTGACCTGAAAAACTCCACCAGAGCACTCCTACAACTGATAAACAACTTCAGCAATGTGGCCAGATATAAAATTAACTCAAACAAATCAGTAGCCTTCCTATACTCAAAGGATAAAGAGGCTGAGAACAAAATTAGGAAAATGACACTCTTCACAATAGTCACACACAATATAAAATATCTTGGTGTGACTCTAACCAAACAAGTGAAAGGACTATATGACAAGAACTTCAAGTCTCTGAAGAAAGAAATCGAAGAAACCTCAGAAGATGGAAAGATCTCCCATGCTCATGGATTGGCAGGATTAATATAGTAAAAATGGCCATCTTGCCAAAAGCAATCTACAGATTCAATGCAATCCCCATCAAAATTACAACTCAATTCTTCATAGACTTAGAAAGAACAATTCTCAAATTCATTTGGTATAACAAAAAACCCAGGATAGCAAAAACTATTCTCAACAATAAAAGGACTTCTGGGGGAATCAGCCTCCCTGACCTCAAGCTGTACTACAGAGCAGTAGTGATAAAAACTGCATGGTATTGGTACAGTGACAGGCAGGTAGATCAATGGAATAGAACTGAAGACCCAGAAATGAACCCACACACCTATGGTCACTTGATCTTTGACAAAGGAGCTAAAACCATCCAGTGGAAAAAAGACAGTATTTTCAACAAATGGTGCTGGTTCAACTGGCAGTCAGCATATAGAAGAATGCAAATTGATCCATTCCTATCTCCCTGTTCAAAGCTCAAGTCCAAGTGGATCAAGGATCTCCACATAAAACCAGATACACTGAATCTAATATAAGAAAAAGTAGGAAAAGTCTCGAACACATGGGCACAGGGGAAAAGTTCCTGAACAGAACATCAATGGCTTATGCTTTAAGATCAAGAATCGACTTATGGGAACTCATAAAATTGCAAAGCTTCTGTAAGGCAAAGGACACTGTCAATAGGACAAAATGGCAACCAACAGATTGGGAAAAGATCTTTACCAATCCTACATCTGATAGAGGCTAATATCCAATATATACAAACAACTCAAGAAGTTAGACTCCAGAAAGCCAAATAACCTTATTAAAAATGGGGAACAGAGCTAAACAGAGAATTCTCAACTGAGGAAACTCGAAGGGCTGAGAAGCACCTAAAGAAATGTTCAACAACCTTAGTCATCAGGAAGTGCAAGTCAAAACAACCCTGAGATTCCACCTCACACCAGCCAGAATGGCTAAGATAAAAAACTCAGGCGACAGCAGATGCTGGTGAGGATGTGGAGAAAGAGGAACACTCCTCCACTGCTGGTGGGATTGCAAGCTGGTACAACCACTCTGTACAATCCGTTTGGCGTTCCCTCAGAAAATTGGACATAGTACTACCTGAGGACCCAGCTATACCACTCCTGGGCATATACCCAGAAGATGCTCCAACATGTAATAAGGACACATGTTCCACTATGTTCATAGCAGCCATATTTATAATAGCCAGAAGCTGGAAACAACCCAGATGTCCCTCAACAGAAGAATGGATTCAGAAAATGTGGTACATTTACACAATGGAATACTACTCAGCTATTAAAAACGACTTCATAAAATTCGCAGGCAAATGGATGGAACTTGAAAATATCATCCTGAGTGAGGTAACTCAGTCACAAAAGCACAAACACGGTATGTACTCACAGATAAGTAGTTATTAGCACAAAAGTTCAGAATACCCAAGATTCAATTCACAGACCATATGAAGCCTAAGAAGAAGGAAGACCAAAATGTGGATGCTTCAGTGTTTCTTAGAAGGGTGAACAAAATACTCACAGGAGGAAATATTGAGACAAAGTGTGGAGCAGAGACTCAAGGAAAGGCCACCCAGAGACTGCCCCACCTGGGGATACATCCCATATACAGCCACCAAACCCAGACGTTCTTGTGGATGCTGGGAGGTGCTTGCTGATGGAAGCATGATAAGCTGTCTCCTGAGAGGCTCAGGCAGAGCCTGACGGCAGATGCTCACAGCCAACCATTGGACTGAGCTTGAGATCCTGGATGGAGGAGTTGGAGAAGGGACTGAAGGAGCTGAGGTGGTTTGCAGCCCCATGAAGGGAGCAACAGTGTCAACTGGCCAGGCCCCCCAGAGCTCCTGGAGAATGGATCATCAACCAAAGAATACACATGGAGGGACCCATGGTGCTGGCCACATATGTGGCAGAGGAAGGCCTTGTTGGCCACCAGTGGGAGGAGAGGTCCTTGGGCCTGAGGGTGTAAATGCCCCAGTGTAGGGGAATGCTAGGGAGGGGAGATGAGAGTGGGGGAGTGGGGGGGACATGAGGGGGAGCACCATCATAGAGACAGGGGGAGGAAGAATGGAATAGGGGGTTTCTGAAGGGGAGACCTGGAAAGGGGAAAACATTTGAAATATAAATAAAGTAAATATTTTTTTAAAAAAAGAAAGAAAAGAAAAAGGAAAAAGAAAAAAGAAAAGAAAGAAAGAAATTTGGTATTATTTTTAATTTTAGAAAAGAATTATCTTAATTTAGTGTGTTTGAGTGCTTTGGTTGTATGTAGGTATGTGCACCATGTGCTTGCAGTGCCCACGGAAGCCAGAAGAAGGTATTGGATGCCATGGGGTTGGAACTACGGGTGGTTAGGAGCTGCAGTGTGGGTGCTGGGAAGTGAACCAGGGTCCTCTGAAAGAGCAGCAAGTGCTTTTAACCGTGGGGCCATTTCTTCAGGCCTGTTGAGGGTGTGAGACTGTAAAATTTGTGAGACTGTGGAAATTTTTAAAAAACTGCTGCCTTCCTTGAGAACCTAAACTCCTGACCTTGGGGGGTTGCCAGATGTTCTGAGCGCGGACATTTCTAAGAAGAGCCCTCTCTAACAGCACCAAGGTCAGCCTGCTATCACCCCGAACCCTCCCTAACCACCAGTCTGTTACCTCCCGAGCCCACTCCAAGGGCTCCAAGGCCAGCCTGCTATCACTTGAGACACCTGTTCCGAGCAAATGGAAAGTTCCTAACCCTTAGTCCCCCACCCCGCTTGTGGTTTTTGAGCTTAAAAGCTGAGCATTTTTGCTGTTCGGGGCTCCACACGACTCTCCTGCGTGAGGACAGTGTGAGGCCCCAGCGTATGTTGGAATTCTAATTACAGCCTTTTGCTAATTGCATCAAGCCTCGTCTTGGGTGGTCATTGGGGTTGCGCATCGCCCGGGGAGCCTATCAAGGGCACTTTTAAGTGCTCGTATTTAGATATAGTGAGTTCTCTTTGAAGTAAATTTGGATCATACATAGTTTGTGAGATGCTGCTCAGCCGTGTGTTATGCCCGAGAGGACATCAGTAGAACCTTGGCATTTCAGGATTAAAACAAACAAACAAGGGGTGTGTGTGTGTGTGTGTGTGTGTGTGTGAGAGAGAGAGAGAGAGGGGGGGAGGGAGGAGAGAGGGAGAGAGAGAGAGAGAGAGAGCGCGCAAGTGCGAGCTCTTGTGAGTCTCCTTTCTTGTGGTTTCCAGGTTCATGGTGCCTTTTTCCTGCTGAGCCATCTGGCAGGCCCTGTTTATTCTGTTTTTGTTTTGGCATCGCCTCTTGCTTTGGACAAAGGTGATCTCGCTTAATCTAGGAAGTAAATCTGTAATTTCCTGGGCCCACTCATGTCCCTTATTCAGAGAGAGCAGAGACGAACACCAAAGAGCAGTCACTGGTCGAAGAATACATTCCCGTAAAAACAGAAAAGATGCCTTTTAGGTGACCGCTCTGAGAGTCTTGGTGCTCAGCTGTCATTCAGGCAAAGAGGCGTGCCCGAGCCAGCTGTCCAATCAGAGACGCCAGCGTATAGGCGTGGGAGCGCCCGAGGCCGACGGCGAGGAGAACGCTGCTCTTCGGACACTACTTCAGTCAAGTTCACACGGGGTCTCAGCCGCGGAGGCGTGAGCCTGGGAGGACGCAGGGAAATGGTGAGTGAGGCGGGCTGGCTGAGGGCGGGGAGGGGCAGCTGTAACCTGCCGCAGCCCGACGCGACCAGAGCGGGCCTCTGCCGCAGCGTTGGAGTCTGTCCCAGGGACCGTCGTTGGCTCAGCCAGGTTCGGCGACACTCGGCTCTGCCCGGCTCCTCTCGGCTCCTCTCGGCTCCTCTCGGCTCCTCTCGGCTCTGCCCGGTTCCTCTCGGCTCCTCTCGGTTCCTCTCGGTTCTGCCCGCCTGGGCTCGGCTCCGCATCACACTCTGCGCAGCTCGACTTGGCTTCAACTGGCTCTGTGTTGTGATTCTCGGCTCGGGAATGGTGCCTTGAGGATTCCCAGCCTCCGAATAACGGGGACCCGTTTCCCTTTAAGGTTTCCAACCTTGTGGGCGCCAGGGTCTCGAATATTCTCTCTTAGCTCTCCTTAAATCCTTAGGTTTCCAAATGCCAACTTTCTTTTGGACTGCATCTCTGTCAACTGTCACCAGTCTGCATTCCAACCAGAGGCAGTGTTCTAAAACAAATGAACTGGTTTTCCTTTTTAACCCCTAAGATTTTTTTTGGACTCTTTGAAATTATTTTGAAATTATTTACTTATTGAGAAGGGTGTGCTGGATTCAGCTCTTCTCAGGTCGGAACTGAGGACCTCAGGCTTGGTTGCAAGCACCCCTAACTGCTGAGCCATCTTGATGTTACTATAACTATTAACTAAAACGTTTCGTTGTGTTTTTGTGTGTCTATGTTGAGTGTATGCCGTGTGTGTGTGTACCTGTGCCTGCCCATGTGTGTATGTGTCTGTGTCCATGTGTGTGCTCATGTGAGTGCACCCACCTATTTAACATATTAAAGTGGACTTTGGCTGCCACTCTCCCTCAGCAACAACCTGTTACAATGTCACTCTGGCTGGCTACCACTACCTAAATTCTCCAGCTGGACACTGGGCTGGGTCCCTTACCCCAGCCACTCCTATTTCATTACAACCTCAGTCATTTTGGCTAGTAGCCCCTTTGCCTCTAGATCTCTGGGTTCCCAGGGACCCTCATTGCTCCCTCTCCCTGGCCCCCCGCCCCCCCCTTCTCAGCATCTCCAACTCTCTTCCATGGGCTGGTTCAGTCTGGACCCTTACAGATGCCTCTGGGTATGCTCCTCCTCCTATCTACAATGAAGGTCCTCAGCCGTTCCTTGGAGCAGTCATGCCTTGACCATTTCAGTCAGGATCGAGACCCAGATTCTGTAGAAGAGCAGGTGCTGAGCCATCTCTCCACTGAGCTATCTCCCCAGCATCCGCTACCCCCAGCCCATTCCTATGACTATTTTGGTGACAGAAAAGCAGAAATAAGTATTGGGCACTATGTTTTAGAAAACTCTTATGTTTCTTCCTAGTCACGTCCTGTGGAGGATCAGATTTGTAGTGGACTGAGTACCGAGATGTACACCAAATGTTATTGTGCACTGTGTAAAGTTAACCTTGTCTTCTTATTCAAATGATGATTTCTCTGTCTTCATATTTGATTGCAATCCGGACATGGCATTGTGATGCTTATTCTTAATGTTGTGTAAACATTTCTCCTGTCTATTCTCTGAATTGTCAATAAAAGCGGATCAGCCAGTGGCTGAGCAGAGGGGAGAATAGGGCAGGACTTCCAATCCCAGACAGAGGAGGGGTAGAGAGGGAGAGGCTAGGCGCTTGCCACTAGGAAAGGGTCCAGGAGCGACCGCGGGAACACACTGGAGCAGAGAGAGCCAGACCAATACTAAAATGCAAGTATCCTGGGGATTGTGCCTGGGAGGTAGCCAGATTAGCTTAGAGGAATAGAATAGATCAGTAACTGCATAGTTACTATGCCTTAAAGCTTGCTTAAATAAATCTTATAGTCTCTGTCTCATTTATTTGGGAGCTAGCTGAGATAGAGAAAAGATTATCACTTTTAACATTGTTCTAACACCAAGCCCAAACCCAATGAGAGGACAAGCCTCAGACAGTAAAGTCTCAAGAGTTCTGTTTGCAGTCTTTTATATACATTTTGTTGCTGGACGAGCAAGAGCAAGCAGGCAAATTACATGAGCAAAGAAAAAGTGGTTGGCTTGAGCTATGTCACAAAATTTTTTAAGTTTGAAATAACAGACATGGCTGCAGGTGTGACAGTCTGAGTGACTTTAGATGTTATCTCTTTTCTGTCCCTGTATCTTCCTCACAGTGCATTGAACCTGGGGACAGGACACCCTCGGGCTGATTTTTCTTTTGGAGATGTTTTTATCCTAGGTCAGATCTGATCAACTGAGGGTTGTCTGTCTGTCTCTGTCTCGGTCTCTGTCTCTCTTGTGGTCTGAGCTGTCAGCATTCTCTACCTCTGGATCTATCACCTTGAATGAACTTACATTCTTCTCATATTTTCACTAATGTAAAATATATGTAATCTAGAAACATGGAAAGTATTTCCAAAGGTTGTCGTGTAACACTTTTCTTTACTGGGCCTCACCTCCTAAAGATGTCCCTCCTTCTGTGGCACTTGGAGGTGTATCTTTAGAATGCTGCCATTGCTGGCTTCACTGAAGGCCCTTTCCAACTGCGTTGCAACACTGGGTTTTGTTGCTTTGCATTGTTGTGGGTGAGTGTTTGTAGCCCCTTTGGGAAAATTGTAACCAACCTTTTTCCCTTGGAAGCCAGTGTTACGTGGGGGTTCTTGGAGGAGGAGCTACTCTAGCTCCTGATCCTCTGTCTTCTTCTGTGTGCTAAGGACTGGGGAGGAGTTGTCCAACATCCATGAGTACAGGGGCCTCTGGGGGCACTTGTACTTGTGTTCTGACTTTGATGTAACCTCCTGGCTGCATCAAGTGGGAGGAAGAGAACAGGAATGGTTGAATCTGTGATACATGTCACATATATGTCACATGCACGTCACATACACGTTACATACATGTTACAGTGACTGCTTCTCTAAAAGAACGTTTTCATTCAGCTGAGTTTGATCTATTACTTTCAGGGACCTAGCGAGTTGGATGTTGACTTTTGTTTCTTTCTTCTTAGATAGGATTTTTCTGTGTAACAGCCCTGCAAATTCACTTTGTAGACTAGACTGGCCTTGAACTCAGAGACACCTGCTTTTGGAGTAGTGGGATTAAAGCTCTGCCCCTCCACTCCTGGCTGGCCTCCTATTTTCATGTGTGTAACTGTAATAGGAAAAAAACATGTACTCTCTCTGTCTCTGTCTACCTCTGCCTGCCTCCCCCTCCCACTCTCTGTGCCAGTAAGCCATCATAAAGACTTGATGTATTTCATGCAGTGGTTGTAAAATGGTTTATACTAAAGCAGGAGATGGAAGTTTTTCTCACCTAAAATGAAGGCTTTTAATATTATATAGAATTTCTCCAGGATGCTCTGGAGAGCATCCGTTTGTCGGAGCACAGTGAGACTCGGACGGCCATAGTCCTGCAGCGAGTGTTGTCTCGTTCACCATTCTTCTTTACATTTACATACTTGGGATGTTTTAGGACTCAGTGGCTTTTGAGGACGTAGCTGTGAAATTCAGCCTTGAGGAGTGGGCTCTGCTGGACGCTTCTCAGAAGGAACTGTACCGAGACGTGATGCAGGAAACCTTCACTAACTTGGCTTCTATTGGTAAGAATGAAATTCCTTAAACCTAGTTAATTAAAGAACAAATGTTTCTTGCTCACTAATGAGATTTCACTATTTAGCGTGTGGAAAAAGAATACTTTGGTAAGTAAGTATGCTAGATTGTGATGGTCCCTCGTGGGCCTCGAACCTATGAATTTTTCTGTCATTTGTAATGTTTTTTTTTTTTTTTTCCTTTTAGGGGAAAATTGGGAAGACCAGAGCATTAGGGATCAGTGCAAAACCCAGGGAAGAAACATAATGTGAGTTGTACTCATCAAAGAAACTGGAGTCTCATGGTGGAGTCTTAGTATGACATTGGAAACAACAAAATTCCAATTTAATGTTTATTTGTTTTAATATTGAATATATATTTTTATCATGTGAAATATAGGTATTTATATTTATCTATTACATTTTGTTGTTGAAATTATTTAATTTCAACCCAGGAATTCTGCCCTGCCTTTGATCCTTTAGTTTCCGGATAAAAGACACACACAACCTTTGTATTTACAAAAAGCCTTAAAAAGCAAAGAACTGGGCGGACACCTACCCTCCATGCTGTTAGACTCTACTTTCCTATTAATAACCTGGAGTTATTGCTTACTACTTACCATGTTTCATCTAGGCTGCTCTTAACTCCAATTGGCCAGCCGTCCCGGCCATGTTTTTATGGCCCACCTCACCCATGGCGGCTTCCCCTTCTTTCTGTGCACCTTGTTCTTCTCCTTGGAGGAACCTAAGCCCACGTATGTCTCTTCTGCCCAGCTGTTGGCTGTTGGCATCTTTATTTACCAATCAGGAATAACTTGGGGAAAGGTCTATGTGGGGACTCTCTTGTCTCTAGGACAACCTGGGGGCCTGCACTTAGCATTACAATAAATAACAAAAGACCAAACCTCAACACCTATTTTAGAAAAATTCTGTGATTTTTTTTTTAAGATTTTGATTTTGGTGTTGGAGGGTTGACTGAGTGGTTAAAGGTACTTGCTGCTTTTTTGATAAGCCCGGGTTCAGTTCTCAGCCCTGAAATCAAGTGATTCACAACCTCCAGTAACTCCAGCTCCAGGAGATATGCTGCCCTCTACTGGCTTCCATGGGTACCGCACCCACATTATACACATAGAGACAAGCAGGTGCATACATATAAGTAGTTAAAAATGTAAATATTTATTTTAAATTATTTGTGTGTGTGTATAGGTTTGTGCATATTCGTGCATTGCCTGAGGATTGCCAGAAAAGGATGTTGGATTACCCAGAGTTACATACCATTGTGAGGTATCCATTGTGGGTGAGAACTAAACTCAGGTGCTCTAGAAGGGCAGTGTACTGGCTGGTTTTGTATGTGAACTTGACACAAGCTGGAGTTATCACAGAGAAAGGAGCTTCATTTGAGAAAATGCCTCCATGAGATCCAGTTGTAAGGCATTTTCTCAATTAGTGATCAAGGTGGGAGGGCCCCTTGTGAGTGGTACCATCTGTGGGCTGGTAGTCTTGGGCTCTATAAGAGAGCAGGCTGAGCAAGCCAGGGGAAGCAAGCCAGTAAGTTACATCCCTCCATGGCCTCTGCATCAGCTCCTGCTTCCTGACCTGCTTGAGTTCCAGTCCTGACTTCCTTTGGTGATGCATAGCAGCATGGAAGTGTAAGCTGAATAAACCCTTTCCTCCCCAACTTGCTTCTTGGTCATGATGTTTGTGCAGGAATAGAAACCCTGACTAAGACAAGCAGCAAGTGGCCTTCAACACAGAGCCATCTCTCTAGCCTCCTGAGATGATAATCTCATTTCTTTTCCCTGTTTAAAAGTTTTTTTCCCTTACTTTATATGTCTCTGTGTGGGCATGTACACACAAGTGCAGGTTCCCACAGAAACCAGAGAGCATCAAATGCCCTGGAGAACCAGAGTTGAAGGTGATTATGTGCACCAGATGTGGATGCTGGGAACTAAACTCAGTTGTCCGTAAGAGCAGCCAGTGCTCTTTTTCATATAGGTTTTCTTCTTCATTGTTGTTTTTCTTTTTTTTTTGAGACAGGGCTTCTCTGTGTAGCCCTGGCTGTCCTGGAACTCACTCTGTAGACCAGGCTGGCCTTGAACTCACTGAGGTGCACCTGCCTCTGTCCCCTGAGTGCTGGGATTAACGGTGTGCACCCAGCTCACCAAGAACTTTTCAAAATGACACAGCTGGGCAGTATTTGAAGAATAACTCCCTTTGGAACAGTATTAAGAAACTGCATGTGAAAACAAACAAACAAACAAAAGAAACCCCACATTATGAATATCACTTAAAATTTTTAGATGTACTTACTTATTTTATGTGCCTGAATGTTTTGCTTACATATATGGATATGTACTTGCCTAGTGCATGTGGAGTTTAGATGGTGGTGGATCCTTCAGATCTGGGTTCACAGACGGTTGTGAGCTATTAATGGGTGCCAAGGGCAGAATCGACTGTGAGAGCAGCAAGTACTCTCCACTGCTGAGTCTCCGCTCCAGCCCCAATGTCTCTGTTCTCATAATATCTATGCTTCAGCTCTTTCACAGTACTCATTGTGTGCATGCTCCTTGAAAATAGAGAAAGTGTATATTGATGACATCCTTTTTTTTTTTTTTTGGTTTTTCAAGACAGGGTTTCTCTGTATAGCCCTGGCTGTCCTGGAACTCACTCTGTAGACCATGCTGGCCTCGAACTCAGAAATCCGCCTGCCTCTGCCTCCTGAGTGCTGGGATTAAAGGTGTGCGCCACCACTGCCCGGCTGTGTTGATGACATCCTTAACAATTATAAAATTGTTAATAAAGAAACTGCTAATAATGTGATTCTCATTCTCACAGTGCTCACGTAGAACAGAGACCCTGTGAACGGAAAAGTCCCAGTAGGGAACTCTTCACCCAGGTTCCAGTTCTTAAACAGAAGAATATTCGCCCTGGAGTAAAACCCTGTGAATGCAGCGTATGCGGAAAAGTTTACTCTTGTCGTTCCTCTCTCAAAAGGCATGTGCAGTGTCATAGTGAGCATACACGGTGGGAGAGTCACAGATACGGAGGAAAGTCACACCAGTGTAAGGAATGTGGGAAAACATTCAGCTTTCAAAGTTTATTTCGAAAACACGAGAGAACCCACACTGGAGAGAAGCCCTACACATGTAAGGAATGTGGCAAAGCTTTCGTTTACCACACTACCTATCGAGGACACATGAGGATGCACACAGGACAGAAACCCTATAAATGTAGGGAGTGCGGGAAGGCTTTCAGCCACCCCAGCTCCTTTAGAAACCATGAAAGGACTCACTCTGGAGAGAAGCCCTATCAGTGTAAACAGTGTGGAAAAGCCTTCAGATATTACCAAAACTTTCAGATCCATGAAAGGACTCACTCTGGAGAGAAGCCCTATCAGTGTAAACAGTGTGGAAAAGCCTTCAGGTATTACCAAAACTTTCAGATCCATGAAAGGACTCACACTGGAGAGAAGCCTTATCAGTGTGAACAGTGTGGGAAAGCTCTCAGTTGCTCCACGACTTTTCGGAGTCACAAGAGGATTCACACTGGAGAAAAACCATATAAATGTAGAAAATGCGGCAAAGCCTTTAGTTTTCCCAGCTCCTTTCGCAACCATGAAAGAATTCACGCTGGAGAGAAGCGTAATGGCTGTAAAGAATGTGGGAAAGCCTTCATTTCTCTCCCAAGCTTTCGAAGGCATATGATAATGCACACTGGAAATGGGCCTTACAAATGTAAGGAGTGTGGCAAAGACTTCGACTGTCCCAGCTCGTTTCAAATTCATGAGCGAACACACACTGGAGAGAAACCCTATGAGTGTAAGCAGTGTGGGAAGGCCTTCAGCTTCTCCAGTTCTTTTAGGATGCATGAGAGGACCCACACGGGAGAGAAGC
>JADRCH010000163.1:1814986-1885704 GCA_019843965.1 Rhynchomys soricoides
GACCCACACGGGAGAGAAGCCTTATGAGTGTAAGCAGTGTGGGAAGGCCTTCAGCTGCTCCAGCTCCATTTGGATTCATGAAAGGATTCACACTGGAGAGAAACCGTTTGAATGTAAGCAGTGTGGGAAGACCTTCAGCTGCTCCAGTTCTGCCCGAATGCATGAGAGGGCCCACACAGGAGAGAAACCCTATGAGTGTCAACAGTGCCACAAGGCCTTCAGTTGCTCCCGTTCTTTTCAGATCCATGAGAGAACTCACACTGGAGAGAAACCCTATGAATGTCAGCAGTGTGGGAAGTCCTTTACGTGTTCTCGCTCCTTTAGAATACATGGAAGAACTCATAATGAACAGTGATCCTTTAAATGCAAATCATGTGGCAAAACCTTCCATTGTCCCATCACCCTTTGAAGATATGCAAAGATTCTTGCTTGGAGAAACACTGTGAACAAAATAAAACTGGAAAACCTTTCATTTTTCTAGTTATGAATCCCAGAAAGAAACCCTGTGACTGTATGTGATGGGGAAGCCTTCGGTGATTACACAACTTAACGAGGCCACACAGATACATACCTAGGGGAAAATAAACCCTGTACATTAAATAATGTGTCAAAGCCCTCAGTCGCTCAGTTATCTGGGAATCACAAACTCGTATTGCAGAGTAGCTTGATGAAGGCAAGCATTGGAAACCATCAGTGGTCTGTGTCCTCACAAACGTGAAGAGGGTCACTTTTTAAGGGTCCTATACCTTAAAAACTGAAAAATAATGATTAATTTTCCATCTTATTGAATGCTCACATGATACTTCTTTGAGAAATTGTGAATTCATGAAGACAGCCATTGGAAAGGAATTCTATAAGTGTGGACAATGTTGGGAAGTTTCAAGTAAGTTTATATATGTATATTCTAGAAAAGTCATAAAATGAAAGAAATGTAAATTTTTTTTTGTCAGTTGCTCATTCTTAAAACTGACTCTGCACTATAGATTTCTGTTACTTTTGTTTATATGAACATTGAGGTTAGATTATTCTGAAAGTCATCATTAAACAATAGTACATAAATTTAATAAGTAGTGGCTAGTTTTTTTTTTCCTATTTTGGCAGTTCCTATATTTTTTAAAGATTTATTTATTTATTTTATGTATGTGAGTACACTGTAGCTGTCGTCAGATGCACCAGAAGAGGGCATCAGATCCCATTACAGATGGTTGTGAGCCACCATGCAGTTGCTGGGAATTGAACTCAGGACCTCTGGAAGAGCAGCCAGTGCTTTTAACTGCTAAGCCATCTCTCCAGCCCAGTAGTGGATTTGTTTGTTTGTTTTGAGACAGGGTTTCTCTGTGTAGCCTTGACTGTCTTAGAACTCACTCTGTAGACCAGGCTGGCCTCAAATGCAGGGATCTGCCTTCCTCTGCCTCCTGAGTGCTGGGATTAACAGCATGTGCCATGATGCCTGGCTTTATAAGCAATGTTTTTATTAAACTTGTTACTAATTTTCCTTTTCCTTTTTGAAGTCTTTGAGAGTCATCAGTGAAGGGAAGTATATTGCTAATATAAAAAATATTCATTTAAATTTGTTTTTGCAATGAGCTATTAAAAAACCAACAATTAAGTTATTGCTGGGAATTTTCCTTGTAGCCTAGGTCTTCCTTATTCATAGCTATTTTTTTAAAAAGTGACTTTTTTTATTGTACTTATTTGTGTGTCTGTGCACACGAATGCAGGTGTCCACAGAATCCAGAAGAAGGTTTCGGATCTGCAGGAAGTAGAGTTACAGGAAGTTGTAAGCCACCCAACATGAGCACTGGGAATCAAACTCAGGGCCTCTGCACCATCAGTACCTCCTCTTAACCACTGGGCCAGCTCTGTACGTAGATATTCAGTCACTCTTGTTATTATTTATTTAAGTTTTTTGGGGGACACAGATATTCTATCTAGTACTAGTGCCGTCAAATTTGTAATCCTTCTGCTTCAGAATACTGAGTCCTGAGAGGTTATGGGCATGCACCATCATGCCTGGCTGATTCATTCTGATCCAGAGAACTTATTCCAGGCAGGAAAGGAGAGCCTTTCTCTGCCTTCTGTGAAATTACTTGCCATAACATGTGAGTATGCCATGTTTATTCTTGTATATTCTCAGTTATGGCACTTTCTGTGTTTTTAAAAATCTGTTTTTATTGTTTGTTTTATGGCGTTGAGAATGGAACTCATGTCTCTGAACATGCTAGACAAGGCTCTACCACTGAGCTGCCAGGGTCTAGGCCAGCATCACAAGGTATACTGAGGCAGGCAGCGAAAGGGGAGTATGGGGTCAGCGATTGGCCAAAGCTGCTTTACCTTTGGCAATTTCTATCTTCTTAAACTCTTTGCTATTTTGTGACCAAAAGCCACTGGCTTCTGGTAATTAACTCCTATTGATAACAGCAGGGGATTTAAAAAAAAGCTCAGTTATCTGAGCTCTTTTCTCTCTGACTCACTGGCCAGGCAAGAGGCTCAGAGTTCATTAACTTCTCATGATCCAGAGAGAGAAGAAAAGGAAGAAAGGTGTACTGGCTGGTTTTGTGTGTCAACTTGACACAAGCTGGAGTTACCACAGAGAAAGGAGCTTCAGGTGAGGAAATGCCTCCATGAGATCCAGCTGTAAGGCATTTTCTCAGTTAGTGATCAAGAGGGGAGGACCCATTGTGGGTGGTACCATCCCAGGGCTGGTAGTCTTGGGTTCCATAAGAAAGTCAGCTGAGCAAGCCAGGGGAAGCAAGTCAGTAAGTAACATCCCTCCGTGGCCTCTGCATCAGCTCCTGCTTTCTGACCAGCTTAGTTCCAGTCCTGACTTCCTTTGGTGATGAACAGCAATGTGGAAGTGTAAGCTGAATAAACCCTTTCCTCCCCAACTTGCTTCTTGGTCATGATGTTTTGTGCAGGTATAGAAACCCTGACTAAGACAGAAGGGAAAAAGTCAAGCCCCCCCCCCCCCCCCACACTTTGGCTGGGCCTGACCACCTGTTTCATCAATTCTTTACGTGTTCATGCGTATTTACATACATACACATATACCTACACGTATGTATGGATATACCTATAGACAGACAGAAATACACATATATACATTTGGTGGATGGGGCAGAGCCCCAAATGCCACACTTTATTTCTTCTCTCTGGCAATTTATACCTTCTGAGGGAAAACTTCATTATAAAGTTACCTCATGGATAAAGCGTTACACAAAAGGGGAACTACAGAGGATGGCCATAGCAAGTTCAAAACTGTTTCATTCCATAAGCTCATTAGAAGTTCACGCAACAGTTTCACGTGGCCTTGTTTTATCATAGTGCACACCAGTGACTTCATCCTTGGACCTGACCTAGAAGGAATGCTTCCCTTGATCACGAATCTGTCCCAAGCCTGCTCTTCTCAGTGCAGTTTATGAAAGCTCATTGTATTCCTGATTATGCAGCCTTTCCTTACTATTTTGTGAGGAGTGGCACATTCTGTTCTTGATTCTTTTTTACATCCTTCTGTCAAAACAATAAAACCATCTCCTTAAGCTTTCCTGCTAAAGTTATTTGAATCAAGTTAGGGATTCTATAAAGTCATTAATTCATCTAACCAGCATTAATTCATGAAAGTTCATCTTCATGTTGACCTGTAAGACATTTGCCCAATAGGGTGGGCTGGTGCCCAGGGGTCATTAGACTATGTGATGGTGGCATGAAAGGCATATCAGCAGTGAGAAGCAATCCTGGAATGAAGTCTGTGGGTCTGTGCCTTTCCAGAGTGCACACATCGTAGCGGTGCAAAATGGTGGGCTATCTCCAGGAAACTCACTTGCTTGCCATAGCCTTTCCTAGATGACTTCTGTCACTGAGCCACATCTTTATCCTGCCTTTCCCCCACCCCACCCCACCCCCTTTTTGAGTCAGTCTCACTATATAGCCCTGGCTTCACTTTAATCCTGTAAATCACCATATAGACCAGGTTGGCCTTAAACTCCTAGAGTTCTGCCTCCTGCTTTCCATGTACTGGGATTAAAGGTATACTGTGCTAATATTTTAATCACTTAAGAATTATTGTGGCACATGCACATAAGGGACACAATGTGCATTTGTGAGTGTGGGCATATGCCAGCCATGGTGCACATGTGGTCAGAGGATAACTTTTGGAAGTCGGTTCTCCCCTTCTGACATATCAGCTCTTACAAAACCACTTCACTGGGGGCTGGCTTACACCATCATCATGGTAGGGAGAATGATGGCCTATAGGCATGCTGGAACAGTAGCTAAGAGCTACATTATGATCCAAGGGCAGAGAGAGGGAGAGAGAGACAGACAGACAGAGACAGAGACAGACTGAGAAAAACAGACTCTGTGCTTGGCGTGAGCTTTTGAATCTGAAAGCCCACCTCCAGTGACACACTTCCTCTAACAAGGCCACACCTCCTAACCCTTTCAAACAGTTTGACTCCCTGATGACCAAGCATTCAAATACATGCGCCCTTGGGGACCATTCTTACTCAAACCACCACAAGATGGAACTGTAAGCCATGTGATAGACTCTGTGTCCAAGGATCCAGACCCCTTCCTGGTCTCCAAAGGCACCAGGCGTGCACACAGTGCACTCACAGGTGTGAAAACAAAGCATTTATTCACATAACAATTTCCATGCGTCCTAAACGGATCCTTTGAAAGCCTTACATTTTGGATAAGGAAGAACATCCTCCTTAAAACGTTTCTTTTATTTTCTATTTATGTGCACGAATGTTTTGTCTGAATGCATATCTGTGCACCCTGTCTGTGCCTGGTGCCCTTTGAGGTTACAGGAAGGTGTCCGTTCCCCTGGGCCTGGAGTCACAGTTGAGAATTTCTATGTGGGTGCTGAAAATCACACTTGAGTCCTCTGGAAGAGCAACTAGAACCTCGGCCTTTGCTCCAGCCCCAAAATCTTCCTCTTAAAACTGATGGCAACATTTTCTTTGGGGTGGGGTGGGGGGAGGTGCTCATGCAGCCCAGATTGGCTTCAAACTCCTGTGGAGCAAAGGTGACCTCGCACTTTAATTTTTGAAAGTTTTGAGGCAGGATAGAAAGACAGGAAGGGCCAAGCATGGTGGCACACACCTTTAGTCCCAGCACTCAGGAAGCAGGAGCAGGCAGATCTCAAGGTCAATGGACAGCTAGGGCTACACAGAGAAAACTCCGTCCCAAAATGCTACCTCCCACTCCCCACAAAAAAGGACAAAAGAATTAAGGAGATGGGAGAAAGAGCCCATAACTCCCCTGGAGCTGGGTTAAATCTTTTACTCTCAGGAATTTTGATACAAATGGCCAAATATGCAAAGAACTTTTCTGAGAAGCATCTCAAGCTAAAGTGCAGTAAGCCATGCTCTAAGCCAACACTAGAGTGACCTTTGAGTTTAACCAGCATGCCCTTCTTGTCAATTCTGATCCATGTTTACAGTCAAAAACACTTTGTTAGGCTGGTGAAATGGCTCAGTGGATAATGTAATGCCCAGACCATGGGGTCCCCACAGACTAGCAAGAACCTCCAGGAGTCCAACTCATATGCAGAAGCAAAGAGTCGCGCTGGGACCTCTCCAACCTCTCCACGGCAGTGGATGGGTGTGGAAGGTGCTGAGCTGGGCCAGCCTTGCCTCACATACAGTTTAAGCAGGGCAAGGGGCTTTCCAACTTTGCAGTTACACGATTGGTTGAACATTTCTGAAAGCACAGCTTGCACAAAAATGTTAGCTAGCATCAGTATCGTAAACTTTGCTATGGTTTTCATGGTTAACTTGAGCCATTTGCCCGGGGGTGGGGGGCATGACACAGGGTATTTCCTGTTACCAAGGGTGGAGTGGCTGTTGTTTGTGTGGGGGGATCTTGGTTCCTGGAACAAGCTATGGTTTTTCCAGTTACTAAGTTCAAACTAAGGACAAGCTAGACATAAGATGGAATCTGAACACAAAATGGAATTTTCTGGCTGGGTCCTTCAGGTAAAGGTGCTAGCCACACAAGCCTGGTGACCTGAGTTCAATTCCTGGCACCCATGTGAAGGTAGGAGAGAACAGAATCCAGGGTTATCCAGTGACCTCCGCACAGCTGATGGGGCAGTTGTGTCCACACACACACTCACACATTGTCATTCTTGTCATACCTCACCCTCTGCTCTGAATTTCCTTCAATATTTTTCTGGCCCATTTTCATCATTTAAACAACTTTTCACTTTTATGTTTCTTATAAGAAATTTGTATAAGTGCACACACATTCGTGCATGTGTGTGCTCACTTGGCCATAGTGCCCATGTCAGAAGTGACTTGTGGGAGTTGAGTATCTCCTTTCTCCATGTGGGTTCTGGGAATCTAAGTCAGGTCACCAAGCTTTGTGGCAAATATCTTTTCCTCTTTTTTCCATTTTTCTTTTCTTTTCTTTCCTTTTGCTTTTCGAGACAGGGTTTCACTGTGTAGCCTTGGCTGTCCTGGAACTCACTCTGTAGACCAGGCTGGCCTCAGAGATCCACCTGCCTTCCGAGTACTGGGATTAAAGGCGTGGGTCACAATCCCTGCCTGTGGTGCATGTCTTATGTATGGTGCCATCTCACTGGCTCCTCTCTTCTGGCTTTAAAGGTCTCACTTTTCAGCTCAGACCTGGCCCTGAACTTTTGATCCTTCGCTTCAGTCTCTGGACTTCTAGGATAAGGCTTTCCTCGGTTTCTCTTTGTAAGATGGAGATTTTGTGCTCGTGAACAGCATTTCTGTGTCCTGCCATCCGGGCTCATCCATAACTCTGATGGAACAGGGCTTAGTAACACCTGTAAGTGTTCAACCGAGATTCACGGTTTGTGCAGTGACTCACTATAGGAATTATAATGAAATATATGTGTGTACATGTGTGTATGTGTGCGTGTGTGTTCAATTGTGTGTGTGTGTGTGTGTGTGTGTGTGCCACCACACTGGGCACAATGTGGGAATTTTTTCCTCCCATTCACTATGCAGTGAATGCAGTGACCAAGCCTCAGTGAGGTGAAGGAGCGAGCCCTTCCATCTCACATGCATACATGTTTCTTGTTGCTTTGCTTTGTGTGTACGTATGTGCACACTTGTCTGTGAACTTGTGTATACAGAATCTAGAAGAAACTGGTAAGTGTCCTGCTCCGCAGGGCCTCTTACTGAACCTGAAGCAAGGCTAGCAACCAGCAAACCCTGAGACCCACCGGCCTCTACCTCCCAAAGCCTGGCTTACAGATGTGCATGGCTGCGCCTGGCCTCTTTTATTAGATGCGGATGTATTGATTTACTTAAAGCACTGCATGCTTTTACTTTGCTGCCTGGAACAGAATGACTTGGAGAAATAGCTGAAACACAATAGGTCATTACCCTTAGCAGCCAGACACAAAAACTTATAACTGTCAATTGTAACATGCCTTTGAAAACTCAAAGCTAACCCAGGCTAATGGACGTGCATGCCTCTTTTTTTGTTTGCCTGCTCCCTCCCCAACCATGAAGTTTTAGCGTATAAAGTGAGAATGCAAACTGGCCTGGAGATTTCCCTGATTTCCGGAGCATCCTGGCTTCAGGCCACCGGTAATGTCTCCTCTCTTCCATTCTCATTGCTGTCAGACTGCTTATTCCAGAAAGATTCCTGCAGCATTTTTGAGATCCCTTACCCAGTTAGTTGAGAGTGGCTTCCATGCCTGGGCCTCTCAGTCCACCCAAGGTCCTTCGAACGGGAAGTTCGTGTTCCTTGTGGCATTCTGAGGTCCTTTTCCAGTGGCCAAGGGGATTGTAAGATGCAGGACCAGTCTCCAAGTGGAAGAAGACAAGACTAGGGTAGACCCCCAGACCAAGTAAGGACCTCCAAGAAGATAGGCAGGAAGAACTGGGCACTCATTTGATCATCCCACAGGAGATTGCTTTGGAAGTCTTGATGAGGGACAGAGATGGCATTGATACAGATCTCCAGAGAAATAGGCCAGTTAGGAGCTCGATACAGGAACGTATACCTTCTGGATGAATGATGGATGGGTGTGTGAGTAATTGCATTGTCTCCAAGACCTGTGGGGACCTGAACGAGCCCCAACCTGCAGTTCCGTGGAGGTTGGTTCATCTAAACTGGCACTCACCCAGTAATAGGAGCCTACTAGGCACAGAGATACATGTGTGGGCATAAGGTGAGGTCTCTCAAGTCGCCACAAGGTGCCTGCTTGAGGGAGAAGCTGGTCTTCTCCATCCCACCCTACCCAACACATGGGATGGGGTGTGTGTGAGACCCATCTTCTGTTTCGGGAACTTTTCTCCTCACGGGGTCTGCACAGTCCCTCTGTGAGACCCGCATAGCCCTGAATGACTGTTATGCCTGAAGACACCAAGAAAGTCCCTATTAGCTTCCTCAGAGGATGACATTTTGTCTATGATGCTGCTTCTGTATAGGTTTCAATTGCCAGTACATATGGCTAGCAGGCAGTCAAAAGACCTCCGGATCACATCCGCCTGAGCCTTGACATAGGGCTCGCCAATCTCGTCCAGTTAGCCAGCTCTGCCACTGTTGGTTCATACTCGGATCCTCCTGTTTGTGCTGCATGGGCTTTTGGGATGAGCCATTCCTGCGGCCTGCCTCTACCATACTCCCCCAGGCTCTCAGCTATATTCTATGGTATGGGATTAAAAACTGCATGCCCCTTTCTGGCAAATATTTTTCTAGCGATTTTTAAGAAGCACTTCATTAACTTTTCCCAGATACTCTGTACTAACTCAAGTATTATTTTTCCTTTCCTTTAAGGATCTATTAAATTTCTTCATTGCAATTATACATTTTCCGATTATATTTTTTTCAAACTAAGCAATATTATTGCATTTATACATTGGGTTTTATTACTGTTTACTTGTATTACTTTTTTATAAGGCTAATTAAATTTTATTACTTTTATTTATTCATTTTTGCATTTGTGTGTGTTTGTGTGTGTAGGTCAGAAGGCAGCTTGCCAGAATTGGTTCTCTTCTCTTACCATGTAGGTGTTGGGGATTGCGCTCAGGTTACAAGCTTTGGTGGTGAGTACCTTTACTCAATTGAGCCATCTTGCTGCCCCAGGCCAATTTCTTGTTTGTAATACCTAAAACATAATTTACAATTTTCTCATTGCCCTCTACCAAGAGTCTGGTATGATCATGCCTGTCCTTCAGGAGAGATGTATTATGAGTTATAGGAATATTAATATGCACAGACTGTAAGAAGATAAAGCAACAGGGCTTTGGGGGGGGGTAGGGTCTTGCCAGGCACATTAATTATTATTCGGTGATGTATTGGATGGTGTAATCTAAATTTTATTCAATTACCATTTTCAGTTTGTACTTGTTGACATAAGACCGTGGGGTTAGAAGGGTCCCCTTGTTCCTGACGCCAGCTTGTTTATTTCAAGTGTCCTTCTAAACCCTGACTGGGGCAGACCAGTGCCCTCACTGTGATAACACAGAAAGGAGAATAGCAAGACAGTCCTTGAGGAAAAACACCGGACCCTTGAAAACAGGAGAGCAAGTGAGGAAGTGCAGATTGGTGGTGCCCTGGGGAAGAGCCAGCTGTAAGTCACTCCAGGAAACCTAAGACCCAGCTACTGTCTGTCCCGGATGTAAAAAAGACGCCTGCGTGGGAACAGCTGATGGCCAGAGCCATCCGTTGAGACCTCCAGATCCTCCTCTCCTCCTCCCTCCCTTTTCTTTTTTAAATTTAAAAGTTGCATTCATTTATTTTGTATGTGTGTGTTTGTGTGTGATATGTGTGTGTATGTGGCACATGTGTTTATGTGTGTATTTGTATGTGTGTATGTGTTGTGTGATATGTGTGTGTATGTGGTGTGTATGTGTGGTGTTTGTGTGTTTATGTGTTTGCCATGTGCACATGTGGAAGTCAGAAGACAACTTACAAGGAGTCCATTTTTTCCTTTACCTGCTGAGCCATCTCACCCCTGCCCCACTGACTTCTGTTGGATATTGCAGGTACCCTGTTTGGTGATGGTTTCCTGCCTGCCTGTCTGTCTATCTATCTATCATCTATTATTTATCTATCTATCTATCATCTATTATCTATCTATCTATCTATCTATCCATCTATCATGAACATGGTCTGAGAATGGAGTCATGGGAGGATAATTCTGAATGTTTGTGGGAAAACTCCAAAAGACAAGAGTCTTGTGACCTCAGTTTCTTCAAAATATGAAATTGTTCTTGGAATGTGTTTTCATGGCCCTTCCAGGTGTGGTGTGTAGGAGTGAGTTTACTTCAAATAATTTATTATAATTGGCTATTGTAATTTATTTATATACCTCTATGGAAAAATGTTTCAGGCCATTTGCAGCTTATTCTTTTTCTTCTTCTTCTTCTTCTTCTTCTTCTTCTTCTTATTATTATTATTATTATTATTATTATTAATATATATAAGTACACTATAGCTGTCTTCAGACACCCTCAAAGAAGGCATCAGATCCCATTACAGATGGTTGTGAGCCACCATGTGGTGGCTGGGATTTGAACTCAGGACCTTCGAAAGAGCAGTCAGTGCTCTTAACCTCTGAGCCATCTCTCCAGCCCCAGCTTATTGTTGTGATTGTACACTTTACTCGGGTAATGCTTTCTTAGCTCTCAGAGTATAAAATGTCTGATGCGTGCCTTAGTTTAGATAACCGGCAGCTTCCCTCTTTATGTTCTTTACTGGTTAACAGACAAACATGAACCACCTAAAACAGGATAGGAGGTGGTTCTGGGGCCTGGGAACATGAACTCAGTTTTGACCATGCTTGCAGGATTCAGGTCGTTCCTGAGATGTCTGGACTCAGGCCACTATCTCCTAATACTTCCAGAGCTGGGGTCATATAGAGCAAGTGCCTAGTCAGTACAAGGCTCTGGGTTCTGTGCCCAGCACTGCAAACCCAACGGAGGAGCAGGCTGAAAAGGTAGTACACAACCTTGTCAGTGGACAGGGAGTTACTGTGTGCTCTTCCTCTAGGATGCTCGTCCACATATGAGGTCACTTTTAAATGTCCGTGTTTATAAACAGTGGGGGCCCGGAAGAGACGAGGGAATTATCGGGCCTCTGAGGACATCAGGTCCCGCTATTCGGGTGTGACCTTGGCACTCTATTGGGCTGGAGTATCTGCTATCCGTGTGAGAGAAGTGTCTCGGCGAACACTGTCCCACTGCATAAATAGATTCTCTGTGTGCTGGGGGTTGGGCTGTCAGGTTCTGATTGAGGAAACATGGCTCCTGAGTCAACTGCAATGTGGCAGGACCTTTGGCCCTGAGCTGGGACCTCTGCAGTGGGCCGGGCCGTGCCAACTGCCCAATTCATGTCTTTCAAGACAGTTGCATGACACACTGGGAGTGTGTGCGTGCGTGCGTGCGTGCGTGCGTGCGTGAGAGAGAGAGAGAGAGAGAGAGAGAGAGAGAGAGAAAGAGAGAGAGAGAGAGATGACTTTGAGCACTGCACGTTCTCCCTGTCCTCCGGGAACTGAGCAGCATCCCTGGTCCTGCACACATCGACTGATCCATGGACTTTCAGACGCCAGATAAGCCAGAAATGGTGAGTTCGAAGCTGGAACCGGGGAGGCACCAACAGGTCTGGGCAAGCCAGCGCCAGCTCAGCGATGCAGCTCGTATCCTTTTGGAGCTTCTGTGCGGACTTGGGCCCCGCCATGCTGCTCCCAGCTTTCTGGCCATTCATGACCCAGCCGGAGGCCCCCGGGGTGCAGCTTGGCCCGCACTGGCTCATCTACACACCTGCTCCTGTGTGGGTATGCAGAGGGGAGAACTGCGGTGCCTAGGTGTCCTCAAACTCGACCTCTCCGATGGAGTCCGCTTCCCCTCCGTTTATTTATTTGGACACAGGGTCTCTCTAGATATCGTTGGCTGGCTCGGAACTCACTTTGTAGGTCAGGCTGTCCTCGAACTCACTGAGATCCTCTTCTGCCTCCAGTGGGCTTGGATTAAAGGTGTGCACCATCACGCTGGCCCGGCCTCCCCTTTATTTTTTGAGTACTCATTGCCTTTTGCCTGGTCAGGAATGAAGTCAGTCCCGCAGTTCCAGTGGTGACACACACCCACAGTTATTCCTGAGACGGCCAGGAGGGGCAGGATTTGAACTGCCCTTTTATTGTGTTTGGGCAGCTGTTGAGTCCATGACCAGAGTCAGTAGGGTCTCTATGTATCACCCCCAACTTGGGTAAGAGAAATACTAACAGTGTGCAAACTCCTGACCAACTAGGAGGTAGGAGACGGTAGACCTGAATACCACAAAGATCAAGGTGTTATGGACGGTGGGGCACTGGGCTGAGATGAGTTGTCAAGGGTTATGTTTCGGTCTAGGGGATTTAATGCCCCTACAGAATGTGTCCCAGATGCTTTTAAACAGTTTGCCATGCCAACGAGAGTAATATAAAAACAGGTAGGGAGTCATGGTAATACTGGGCTCAGGGCAGTTGGTGAATGGCCGGATAAGGTTATTTGCAGGGTCACAGGAGAAGCTGTAAGTGGCAGTTGTGACCTAGTCCCAGGAGGAACACACAGCCAACAATCACCAAAGTGGCCAGGTTGGAGCAGGTAGGCTGAGATCAGAGTCTGAAGCAGGAGATGAAATGACAGGTTTGTATTTAGGAAAGGGGATGTCAAAGAGGCAATGACCTTGGGGGAGTGTTTAGTTACCCCTTGTACTTCCCCTGTCTCCAGGGTAATTGGGACATACTTTTTCCGGATAGTAATTGTGCTTACCGGAAGTCGGTAGGGTTTGCCAGCAGTGCTTGTTTCCTCCTGGGATTCCATGCATCCGGGATGCGGAAGTGGAGGGTCCTATCATATAAACAGAGGGAATCAGGGTGAGGTTTTGAGTAGGCAAATGGTATCAGCAAGAGCAGAATGAGCAGCCTCCATATTGGTATGGCCATTCTTCCTGCCTGGTCAAAAAGGAAGCAGGCAAAAAAAGTCTTTAAATGAAGTAGGAGGGGTGGATGTAGGGGCAATGGAAATGTTCAGCTCCTGACAGCGTGCCTTGGGGCAATTTCCTGTCCCTATTTAAAAAGGAGAGTTTCTTGATTCTTGTCTAGCTGAAGTTATTTCCTGTCCTTTGTAAAAGTCTGCTATTCAAATATCTGGAATAGTGTAGACCTTGGCGCTTTGTTTGGTTTTTGTTTTTTTTTTTTTTTTTTTTTTTTGCGAGCAATCCATCACTTGTTCTGATTTCCTTTTGGAAACTGGCTCTTGTGCTTGCTTCTCAGCCTGCCCTTGAAGGCCCTGGCTAAAGTGACCCTGCCTTTACAGGAGTGCAGTTATTATATACCACTGTCTACATTCAGCTCATTGGCTTTTTTCTTTTTTTAAAAAAAGCATTTATTATTATTTTTTAAATTATGTGTGGGTTTGTGCACATGAATGCAGTTTCCCCAGAGCCTAGAAGGGGGTGTTGGATGCTCTGGGCTGCTTGATGTGAGTACTGGCAATTGAACTCAGATCCTCTGAAAGAGCAGTAAGTGTGCTTAACCACTGAATCATCTCTCCAGCCCCCTCGTTGCTTTTCTGAGTAGAAGGCTTTGACTGGTGTTAGACACTCCCTGTGTTATTTTCCAGTACTTGGGGTTGTGTCTAAGTCTTCATTTGTGATACTCTTCTCTTCCACCGGTCAATTCCTGACATTTGGTACTCCTCAGTAGATTTGAAAAGAAGCTTTGTTGGTTCCTAAAATGTTTCTTAGAGTTGTTTACATTCTTTCATTTGTTGGCGTCTTGGGTTTTTATAAAATTATGTACCACTTCACCTTTTTTTTTTTTGTTGTTTTTTGAGACAGGGTTTCTCTGTGTAGCCCTGCCTGTCCTGGAACTCACTCTGTAGACCAGGCTGGCTTTGAACTCAGAAATCCACCTGCCTCTGCCTCCCAAGTGCTGGGATTAAAGGCGTGCACCACCACTGCCGGCTCACTTCACCTTTCTTTATACACATCTGAAAGAACTGGGTTAGAATGTCACCTTTCCTGTAACCTTCCCAGCCTTGAACCGGCTAAACCGACCTTGAACTGAAAGGTCAGCTTGGGAACTTTGAGATTCTCCACCAGGGTCCCCTCCCCCCTCTGAGCACACAGAAGAAACAGGTTAGAAAGCACATAGGCTTAGAGGGAGGGGCTGATTAAGCCCCTGCTACCTCATTCCCTAAAGACCAATCAGTTTAAAAGTCACCCTGTTCTGCCAATCACATTGTACCTAATGGCGGCTGCTCTAAAATCCTATTTAAGATCCCCAAATATGCTGGGGGGGTGGTGTGTGTGTCGCTCTCCCATCTTGGTATGTAGAGTGGCCTCAGCATGCTGATGAATCAATAAATTTCTCTTGCATTTTGCATCAATCCCTGACTCTGTGTGTCCATTCAGAGGGTCTTCGTTAAGTTAAGACTCCCCAGAGTCTTACAGAACATTTGCCACAAGTCTTATCAACCTGGACAGAGACATCTGCCTTGGCTGCAGTTGCAAGTTCCCATGGGAACTTCGCTGTTTTGGCTGCCACGCTGTCCTTGCTCTACAACATACCCCAGCTGAAGTGTGGGTTTTGTGGTGTTTTCCTTTACAAACGCAAAGCCTGTTATTCAACTTGGAGCCTTGCTCAGAACCTTGTCTTGGCTTCATGCTTCTCTCGTCCCCCTACCCTTTCATTTCCAGCCCCCTTTCAGGTAAACCCTGTTCGTCTGTAGGCCGCTGGACGGCTACACTTTTCTGTAAGAAGAATGAAGTTATATTACGTCATACTTAATTGAATTTGTAGAGGAAACAAGAGAGACATTTCCACACTCTTAGTCTCAATACATAACAGGCTAAAATCCATATGTGTGAACTTTACAATGTTTCTAAGTACATATGTATTTTAGAGACTAAGAAGGGAGGGTGTGTGTGTGTGTGAATGTGTGTGTGTGTGTGAGTGTCTGTATGTGTGAGTGCATATGTGTGTGTGTGTGTACGTGTGAGTGTGTGTAGGTAGGTTCTTACTATGTACCCTGACTGTGTCTCCTTCCCAACTGCTGGGACTAAAGGCTGTAACAAGTTTGCAATAGTAAATTGGTTGCGTAAATATTTAGGCAAAATAAGCTACTTATTGTTGTGAAAAAAATTTCAAGTTTTCATTTATCACCTAAGAGCAAAGGTTAAATGTAAGGGGAAATTTAAAACAATTTATAGCTATCTTTATTTATTGTAGTGCCCGACTTGCGAGACCCCCCAGAAAGACCACCAGGAGTCAACTTGATGCACAAGCAAGAGGGCTTTAATCAAATCAAGCTAGCTTGGACCGCCACAAGATGGCGATCCTGTGCTCCAGGGAAAGGGGCATTTTAAAGGCAGTAATCACAAGTGGATGGTTAGGGGGTTTCCATAGTAGCAAGAAGCTGATTGGCTGTAGGCAGGAACGCACCCTCCACGGCTTGGCCCCTGTCAGTGGACAGGGAGGGGATCTTAACATTCTGCTAGGTGGGCAGGTGGGGCATTCTGCTCAGTGGGCAGGTGAGTCATTCTGCTCAGTGGGCAGGGAGGGGACCTCCCTGGGACATTCTGCTCCTGTGCAGGTCAGAAGTTTAGTTTCCCAGGCCCTTAGTTTGGCCCAAATGGCGTCTGGAAAACAAAATGGAGTTAGCAGTGTTGTTTTTAGCTCCACATTATCATCTCCATATATATATATATATATATGGTGTGTGTGTGTGTGTGTTTATGTCTGCACCATGGTTCATGTGTAGACATCAAAGAACAACTGGCAGGAGCTGGTCTCCCCTTCCACGGTGTGGGTCCTCTATATTGAACTCGGGTTGTCAGGCTTGCCAGCAAGTTCCTGTGTGCTTGACCGTTTCTGAAGGAAAGCATTCTAAGTACTGCCATACTAGCTCTCTCATGAGTAGAACTGTTCCGCTCAGAACTAGACATTCATAGAAAAAGAGACTACGAGTGACCCAGGCTCAAGCTTTACTGCGCTTCCCGCTGTCCGAGGGGTGTTCAGGCTTTGCTATTGCCCGTACCAGCGCTTCTTCTGTGGATTTGTTTCTCTGAGGCAGTGTGAACATAGAGAGTAAGAATCGCGGAATAAACATCTGTAGATCAGAATCAAAGAAACTGCTGTAGATTCCCAGTGTTATCTGTCCCACGCATCTCCTCTGTGTGTCCTGTGTGATGTTGTAGGAGTCGCTGACCTTCGAGGATGTGGCTGTGTGCTTCACCCAGGAGGAGTGTGCTCTGCTGGATCCCTCTCAGAAGCAGCTCTACAGGAATGTGTGTCAGAAACTGTCAGGAACCTGACTGCCGTAGGTAGGGATGACAACATTCCTTCCCATCATTACTTAAAGACAATCATGTCTTATTAGCCATGGCATTCAGTGACTCAGCAAATAAAAGAGTATTTTAGATGAATCAGCAGGGACTCAGAAATTGAGTAACTTTTCTGAGTCCAGTAATTTCTACTATTTGCTCTGCCCTGCATTTTAGGAATACAGTGGAAAGGTCAGCACATCGAAGATCAGTACAACATTCTTGGAAGAAACCTAAGGTAATTTGGATTCACTGGGGCAGCTAGTTCCCACTAGTATGAAACAGAGTAAGGAATGTACATATATGTTTATTAAAAACATCGATCTCATGGTTTATCATGATGTCATTGAAGATGGAGTCAACCTGTAGAGTCACATGATTTATCTGTTTAAACTTTTTAGTATCTGAGAATACATACACACATATATGTGTGTATATATATATATATATATATATATATATATATATACATATATATATCAACAACAGCAACAGTAAAACCTAAACCCTACAAGTAATAAGTCCGCTTCTAATTTACTTACCCTTCAATTTTTTACAATTATATTTTTAATTTATACATATATGCTGTTTCAGTTTAGAGTCTTGATATTAGTTGCATTCAAATACTTTACAGAACAATTACCTAGCTAATGCCCGAGAGCCTTCCTTTTGTCCTGACCATGTCAACCCTCCCTTCTTACTCTCTAAAACGCATATGTACTTAGAAGCATTGTAAAGTTCGTACGTGCGGTTCCTGCTAATGAATGTAAAATTTTAAGAAATTAAAACACTAACTAAAGCAAAAGCAAAGTGAGGAGGGAAGGGTTATTTCATCTCTCATTTCCAGATAACAGCATATCACTGGGGGAGTTGGGCAGGAACCAGAGTCAGGACACTGCCTGCTGGTTTGCCCTCTCCACGGCTTGCTCGGCTTGCTTTCTCATATAACTGGGACCACCTGTCGGGGAGTAGCCATTTACAGTGAGCTAGCCTTTTTGAACTTGAATCCAAAACAATACCAGGTAGATAAGCCCACAGGCCAATCAGATGAAGGCGGTTCTCAAGTGAGGTTACTTTCAGGGTGACTCTAGTTTGTGTATAGTTGAGTAACACATCTCATTCTTTACAGAAGTCCTGTGATAGAGAGATTTTCAGAAAGAAAAGAATATGGTCAGTATGACGTAAGCCAGGTTCCAGACCTTAGTCGGAGCAAGGAAACTGGTGGCGAACCCTGGAAGCACACTGCGTGTGGTAAAGTCTTTACTGTTCACGAATCTCTTCACAAGCACATGGGCACTAACACTGAACACGGACTACATGAGTGTCAAGAAGATGACGAGAAGACTCAGCCAGCTAAGACTCATGATGTAGGAAAGACTCAAACTAGAGAGACACACTATGAATGCAAAAGTTGTGGTGCACTGTTTATTTCATTAGCAAACTTTCAAAGACACTTGAGAACACACAGTGGGCATGGACCTTGTAAATCTAAGGTATGTGAAGAGGCCTTTAAATCCCCCAGTTCACTTCAGACACATGCAGAAGTACACATTCAAGATGAAACCTGTCAACCCAGTCAAGATGCAGGTGCTTCCAAAGCTTTTCAAATCCGTGAAAGTGCTCTCACTGGAGCTAGACAAATGTAAGGAATGTGGGACAGCCTGCAGAAACTACCAGTCGCACATGAGGTCTCACAAGGAAAGACTTCACTAATGTGGCAACCTCTGATAGTTTCCTTCAAAAACTCGAAAGTACACATACCCTGTGTTAGGGACTACAAGACGTCTCTCATCACACACCTTTGTAGCATCCTTAAGGCTGTACAATCTGTGGGGATAATCTGTTTGCATATCGAGTGTAGCAATGCTGTTTGACTTCAGTTTTACAAGGTGAAGAAGCTCAGGTGGAGAGAGCATGCATGGTGGCACGTGACCAGTGAATGGTAGCCTCCAATAGGCTCCTGTCTGCAGAAATGCTCAGCAGGGGACGGGGAGGGTAGCGCTGTAGTCAAATGCTTGTCTACCAAGAGTTACCCTATCACTGCTGAAGACACTTGGGTAAGATTAGTCCAGGCAGGGATGGTAGGTAGCACATGGTAGCCTCTAATTCTATTTGTGGGCAGAGGCAGACAGATGTCCATGAGTTTGAGAACCTATATATATTGTTTTAAAACTGCTCCTTAAATTAAAAAGACTAGTACATATTAGATCAAAAAGTTTAAAATGCTAGAAATAGAAAAAAATTAAGACTTGTTTTTAATTTATGTGCTGTTTGTGTTTTATTTATTCTGCGATGCAATATGTGGTGATGTATGTATGTATCAGAGGGGGATCGAGTCCTATGAAGCTGTATTTACAGGTAGAGTGAACCAAGAGACATGGGTGCTTAGAACTGAGCTTGAGACCTGCAAGAGCAGTATGTGGTCCAAAATGCTGACCTAGCCCAGAATAAAATTACTAGTCACTTTGAAGCTGAACATGGTGGCTTATGCTTTTAATTTTAGTGCTCAGGAGGTACAGACAGAATCACCATGAATTTGAGGACATTCCAGGTTATGTACTGAGAATCAAATAATAATATTATTAATAATAAAAATTCAAAGCAAGGTAGCTGGAGAGGTGGCTCAGTGGTTAAGAGCACTGACTGCTCTTCCAGAGGTCCTGAGTTCAATTCCCAGCAATCACAACCATCTGTAATATGATACAATGCCCTCTTCTGGCATGTCTGAAGAGAGTGACAATGTACTCATATAAATAAAATAAATAAATAAAGCTTTAAAAAAAATTCAAAGCAAACAGGTTAAAGAGCAAAATGTAAGCTGGGTGGTGGTGGCGCATGCCTTTAATTCTAGCACACTGGAGGCAGAGGCAGGAGGATTTCTGTGAGTTTGAGGCCAGCCTGTCTACAGAGTGAGTTCCAGGGCAGCCAGGGCTACCCAGAGAAACTCCTCCACCTTCCCACCCAAAACAAAACAAAAAGAATTTCCTAGAAGGCTCAGCAGATGAAGGTATTTGCTGTCTTTTCTGATGATGAGTTATTTCTCAGGACTCACATGAGAACTCCTGACCTTTACCTACAAACCATGACATGCGTTGGACAAATTACACAAATGTAATTTTAAAAATGTAATAAAAAACCCAAAGTAGTGGAAAACGAGGCAGTTTTAAAAATTAATTTCTTATTTTTTTTTAAGATTTATTTTGTTTTTATGAGTACACTGCAGTTGTCTTCAGACACATCAGAAGAGGGCATCAGTTCCCATGACAGATGGTTGTGAGCCGCCATGTGCTTGCTGGGAATTGAACTCAAGACCTCTGGAAGAGCAGCCAGTGCTCTTAACCACTGAGCCATCTCTCCAGCCTTAAAATTAATTTCTTATTTTGAAATACTCTCATTCTGTAGGCCAGGCTGGTCTGGCTGATTTGGAGTTAAGTATGTGCTGTTAAAATGGCCTTGAACTCAGAGATCCTCTGCCTTTGCCTCCTGAGTGCTGTGATTAAAGGCCTGACCATACCAGCCATGCCAGTTACTTTTAAAGTCACGTAAAAACTTGTAATTCAGAAAAAACTTACAAAATAAATCAACACAAGAAGCTGGGTTCAACGAGGACAATGAGGAGCTGGAGAGGCGGCTCAGTGCTTCTTAGCCCTGAGGCTCTTGCCGAAGACCAAGACTTGCCCCTGACACCCACTTGGTGGCTCACAGACATCTGTAAAGCCAATTCCAGGGTATCCGATGCCCTCCTTAGACTTTAGTGGGTACCAGGTGTGCACGTGGTCCTTCACAATGGCAGAGTCCTTTCTTACTAATACTGGAGAAAGGTCTGTGACTGGTTGTGTTGGTGTACGTATTTGCATGCACGCACGCACGCACGCACGCACGTACGCACGCACTTCTCTAATCCCAGCCCTTGGAAGACGGAGGCAGGAGGATCTCCGTGAGTTTGAGGTCACTCTACCTGGTTGTCATTCCTTTTGATATCTTTGTTACGTGTTGTCATCTTCCCCCTCAGTGTGCAGTGAGAATGCTCATGCTCTCTCCAACATCACTGAGTTCTCTGCACTCCACTCATTTATTCTCGGTGTCTTCTTCTCTTTCTTTAGACAGCACGGTGTGATACCTGCCTGTTTGCAAATTTGCCAGTCTTGCCAGCTGAAATCTGATCGTGAGATCCATTACTTTAGTCAAAAACTTCCTTCTTTGATTCGGTTAGCTTTTGCTGAGCTAGGGGATTAAACCTGGGGCCCCTTGGGGCTAGGCAAGTACTCTGCCACTAAGCTATCGCCCACCTACATAATTTAAATTTTTTAAATTTACAGTGTCAGTGTTTTACTGATTCTGGGTTAGCATTGAATCCTCTCTTCCTTTCCTTTCCCAGACGATGTCCCTTCTGCTTTATTATCACGTTTCCCACTACACCCCCTTCAATGCCCTCCTAACGCATGCATACACCTTAATGCGGGTTCTTACCAAAGGAAAAGCATAAAGTGTTTGTCTTGGCCAGTCTCTCCCATTTTAACAAAATATTTTCCAGTTTGCTTGGTTTTCCTGAAGATCTTACTTGATTTTTCATTATGGCCACATAAAATTCTGCTGAGTTTTATGAACGGGCTCATTTGTTTTCAACAAGACCTCACTGTCTTAGCTGGCCTGGAACTCACAAACATCCATCTGCTTGTCTCTGCCTCCAGAGTGCTGAGATTAAGGGCAATGCTACCATACACATTCATTTTCTTCATGCATTCATCTGCTGATGGATACCTGGCATTTCCTGGGTATTGGGAATAGTGCAGCAAATGTGCAAGTGTCTCTGATAGGTTGACTTAGAGTCCTTTGGATGAATGCTCAGGAATGGTATAGCTGGCTCATATTAGTTTCAGTTTTTTGAAGATCCTCCATACTGATTTCCATAGTGGCCGAAAGAGTTGAATTCCCGCCAGCTGCACTGAGGGTTCCTCTTTCTCTACCTGCTTAGCAGTTTTCAAACAGTTACTCTGCCTCCCTCTAGTGTCTCTCCAGTTGTTTGTTTGTTTATTTATTTATTTATTGGTGTTGCTTTGGGTTTTGTTTCTCAAGACAGGGTTTCTCTGTGTAGCCCTGGCTGTTCTGGAACTCACTCTGTAGACCAGGCTGGCCTAGAACTCAGAAATCCACCTGCCTCTGCCTCCCAAGTTCTGGGATCACCATACCTGGCTTTTAATTATTTAGTGTCTTGAAATTTTCATTGTGAAATCTTTCCCCTTCTTGGTTTGGTTTATTTTCCCTGTGATTGTCAAGCTATGGTTAACTGGATTCTTTCTCTACTTTTGTTCCTCTCAACTAGTCCATTGTTTTTTTGAAGAAAGTTACTGACTTTTGCACGTTGACTATATCCTTCTTTGTTGAAATGGTTTATCAGGTCCAAGAGTTTTCTGGTGAAATCTTGACTCTTTATATCAATGAGTTTATGTCATCTGCAAGTGAGGGTAGTTTGAAATCTTCCTTTCCATTTTGTGTCTGTTTTCTTGTCCCAGGAGAGCCCCTGAACACTGTATTGAAGAAGAGCATGACCGAGAGTGGCAACCCTTGTTTCGTCCCAATTCCTAGAAGAAATGGTCTCAGGTTTCTGGCCATTAGTATGGTGCTGGTTATGGATGTTTTAGGTTTGTAGATTTCTCTGTTTTACAGTAGCATAGTTTACTCTTTAAGAATTTCATCTGTGTGCACGATGTGTTTTGATTGTATCCATCCTCACTCTTCTTCCCGTACCCTCTCCAACACGTTTTTCTCCTAGCTTGACCTCTTTAAAAGGAAAGATGAACCTTGAGTTATGTAACAATTTCCTCAGAGCTAAAATATCCCATCCTGCAGAAGTTCTACAGGGAGGGCTGTTAAAACACAGAAATAACCGACTCAGAAACTTCAGGAAGCCCCTGGAACTAGCCAGATGCATGAAACCCTCTCTCTCCAATTTTTAAAAAGCAGTAAGAACTGCTAAGAAATACTCAGACCAGCTGAGATTCCTAAAAGAAATACTCTTGGACATACTGAGCTGCCTGCGAGCCAGACACTGAGCTCAGGGGATCTCAGTTTTAATGAGCTGTCACTCGTGCTATGATAGGCTTTAGATGATGTGCCTGATTTTGAGTTTTTCATGTAAATAACCTGTTACCCATACTCTTGTAGTAATCCTAAATTTGCTGGTTCTATTTGGGGTGAATGGATGTTTGCTCATGTCTACCTAGGAAGAGTGTCATACAATACCTGCCCTGTCCAGCTAGTGCTGTCTCTCTGTGTGCGGGTCATCCACTGAAGCATGGGCCAGCTACCAATGACTGTATCCCCAAACAGAAATGACTCTCTGACAGCCATCCACCAGCCAGGAATGCCGTCTAGTGAGCCCCCTCCCCAAGTGAAAGCAACCCAGTTTTCAATGCCAGACACATGGCTCTAGGCTTTGAGTGTGAGTCTACCAGCACTCAGCGGTTACCATTACAGCCTTAAGCTTTGGGAGTTGAATCCCTTTACTGGTTGCCACTCCACAATCTCAGCCATTCACATCTTTCTGCCTTCCAGCCTCTTTGCCCTGCAGCACCTCCACAGCCTTCAGGGATCTGGGCAGTGTTGCTTTGGGCTACTCTCCAGAGCCCTTCAGTCAAATTCTAGCTGCTGAGTTGTCTATTCTTCCTGCCACCAGCCTAGACCTCTTCCCCTTGAAATAAGGGCCACCACTGGAGGTAACAGTCATGTGTAGGCAGTGAAGTCTTGTATAAGGCTTCACTGTGAAAAGGGGTAGTGCACAGTCTCCTGGACTGACCTGTGTGTATACCAAGTCATAGCTTGCACAGGGTCTTCACCAGATCAAGGCGAATTACCTGAAGATCAAGAGCAGATGTAAGCAGTTAGCTAGAGTTGCTGAAAGTGCAGTCACCTAGAAAACATTTGCAGCTGTCATGGCTGAAGCCAGGTCTTCCAGATTGTCACATGATATCTTGAAATGCAATGGCAGAAATTCCTCACAGTAACAAAATGGTACAGAACTGGAGGGAAAATGTCTTGAATCTTTTGCTCAGGTGAATAAGATGCCAGGCATGGTGACATAGCACTCGGGAGGCAGAGGCAGGTGGATCTCTCTATTTCAAGGCCGATGATATCATCAGTCCAATATAATTGATACTGTCTTTCTCTGAGCTTAGTTGTTGAGCAGGATCCTGGCCCATATGTTTTTGGGATCTTCAAATACCTGAGCCAGAGAGGTCGCTCAGTGACTAAAGGTCCTGCAAACAAGCCTGACAACCTGAGTTCAGTTCTCCAGTCCCATGTGGTAGAAAGATAGAACTGACTCTTGCAAGTTGTGCTCTGATCCCTAAACATGTTCCATTTTGTTCCAGCCTGTGCATACACACAAAGAATAAATAAGTGTGAAAATGTAAACATATAAAGAGGTCCGCAGATACCATTGTCACCTGAAAGTTCTAAATGCTGGTGTACTGTCTCCCGTTACTGGGGTGGTATTACTCTAGGCAGACGCTTCAGTGACAAGCAGTGAACTCATGTCCCTAATGACAACAAAGGTCTACTCATTTTCCGAGTGGGTTGGACCTCAATGACATATGGACAAATACTCAAGAGCCAGTTGCTACACCATCCAGCTTTTTAAAAAGGCATTTATTTTAGGTGTACGTATGTTTTGCCTGAATGTATGCATACCAGGTGTGTGCTGGTGTCCTTGGGGCATCAAGTCCCTGGAACTGAAGTGATGGTTGTGAGCTTCCATGTGGGTGCTAGGAATCAAACTGGGGTCCTTTGGAAAATCAGCCAATGTTCTTAATCAGTGAGCTAGCTCCCTAGCTCCTGAACTGCTGGCTTCTTGAAGAAGGTCTTGTCCTGACTGAGAGTCTGGAGGAATTCTTAGTCTAAAGAATTGCTTTGGCTTTGTTACTGCATGGTGCACTTTTGTAACCATCATGATTTGCAGCAAAATGTCACATATGTTTCTGGGAGCTTCTGGAAACACGTGCTTTCTGGACAGAACATTTCCAGATAGCCAAGTTCTCACAGCCCCTGGCACTGACTGAGATTTGGGCTCAGGTGTGCTTTACCATCCCCCAACAGTGCTACAGGCTGGTGACTAAGCCACAGACCTTGGGTAGACATTTTAGAGGCAACCTGTAGCGAAGATACAATGGGTAACACAATCCGATACTTGTTTGCGAACACCCATGGTAACACCAATTATGAGTTAAAAAGTGCCAACAGCCCAAGTGTCCATTCTCTGAGGAAGCAATAAACAAAAGGGGAGCATGCTTACCCAGTGAACTGCTGCTTGGCAGGCAAGAGAAGTAGAGCAGAGACAGGCTCCAGCCGGGAGGAGTCTCTAAATTACATCCAGATGCAAAAGAGGCACTCACTTTATAATCCCATTGCCACCCACAGTCCAGAATGAGTAAAATTGTGGACACAGAAAATAAATTTTGGCTGCCTGGAGCTAGGGTGGGAAATGGGGGTGGGGTTATAAGTAGCTTCAAGACTTCTGTTATAATATCATAACTACCTGTGGCTGGTTAAAGCCACTCTGGTTCACGTCTGCCACTATCTTGGCCTTCCTCCTTCTCCTGAGATGCTCTCTGTCTCTGCAGCTTTTAGCTCCACCTCCCTTTCCCCTGTCCAATACAGGCCTCCTGCTGCATTAATATTTTAATGAGATTGGACAATGAAAATCCTGTCACATATCACCCTTTGTTTAAATAAAAAAAAAAACCTTTTCTTTCAAAATATAAATTGAGCACAACTATTACCATTTTGTAATTTATAAGGTATAAATAGACATAACACTCATATCGTCAACTTTGTCAATTAAATAAAACACTGTCCTCTATCCTAACTTAAAAGACTGTAATTCTGCATCTGACTTATGTCCTGGATTCAGATCGAATGCCATCTGAAAACCATCCTCTCAAATCTGTTCTTTCAAAGTAAATATCCAGCCGAGCAGTGGTGGTACATGCCTTTAATCCCAGCACTTGGGAGGCAAAGGCAGGTGGATTTCTGAGTTCGAGGCCAGCCTGGTCTACAGAGTGAGTTCCAGGACAGCCAGGGCTACCCAGAGAAACCCTGTCTCGAAAAACCAAAAGAAAAAAAAAAAAAAAAAAAGGAACAAAGTAAATATCCTGGATTGGCTATGAGACTATAAGTAGCTTTTCCAACCCTGTCAGAAATCAACATTAAATGTCACATTTTGTGGATTTCTGACGTCTTTGAAAACCAACTATCTATGTAAAGTAATTAGGACAGTTCTCCGTTAACTACTCTCAGCTATTTTTTTAGTTAAATATCTTGAAGACACCCTAAAATTAAACTCAGAGCCATGAATTTGCATTTGCTCCTTAACTCACAGGCTTAAACATCTCAGATCAGTTTATAGTAACATATAATAGAAGGACTGGGTCTAAGCCTTGTACTTTTAAATTTTTCGTATCAACAGAAGAAATTTATACCAATGAAACCCTTGATTTTGCATCAAAACAAATTATGCACCATTTAAGAAACTATGACTTCAACTTAGTAACAATTATAAAGATTTCTACCAATTTAGATTATGTCTACACAATCAATTATAGCTGTTTCCTCCCTGTTCCAATTATGATCATGTCTACATTCCCCAGAAAGACAACCTATGATAACCACCGCCAGCCCCAAAGCCCAGGGAACTGGGATGACAACTCTTCATAACTTCTTCAAGCTGAATGTGGTCATTGAGGTATTTTTGAAGGGGGGAAGGGGAGGGAAAATAGGGGAGTTGGTTGGCCTTAAGAAGGCCTCAACAATGATTGATTTAGTCTCTGATGCCTGTGTTCTGACTAGATCTGGCTGAAAGTCCAAGACATCAGGAGTTCAAGCAGGTCAGTTCAGCATGTCTGATGACGAGATTCACCAAGGCTGTATATTCTGTAATATACAAATATCAGAACAAAATTTTAGTATTATCAAGATAACTTTTTTGATTGATTCTCTGGAATCTAGTTCTCTGGGGGTCTACCTCTATCAAATCTGATCCATATTACTCTGGAAGGTGTATAGATACTAAATACTTTTCTAAAAATGCAAAGACAGAAACTTTCTCCCAAATCAGCATATCCTTGAGCCAGTAATCAGAAAACCCTTATTTAGACCTCTCTACCAGAGGAATAATATAACCACAAAACCCAAAATCACATCCATTTTGAAAATTAAAACAATCCAAAACAAATGAAGTAAACTAAAATATTGCATGTGTCTATTATTAGGCCTTATCTATTTTGCCAAGCAGGAATATAACTCGAGATTCCTGTGGAGCCCATGTTAGACAGAATTTGAGTATCCTGTGAGACATATAAAGCAATCTTCATACCATCTTACTGTTCAGCTCTCTTCCTAGAGCAGCCATCTTGTTATATCATCTATCTGTTGATCTCTCTACCTGGAGTCACAGACATAAATAATTAATACCTGATCAATGATTAACACTGCACTCTACTCTGGAGTCAGAGAATAATTTTCCCTATCTTAGTTCTGAACCACAGGCGAAATTCCCCATGTGATTCAGACAGAATTTGTATATAAGTCTATCCTTAAAAAAAAAAAAAAATCTCAATTTTAAATTCACAGTTCAATCTCTCTGCCCTAAATGTAGGCAACTTCATTCTTTTTCTCTCTCTGAGCAGCCTGTAATTCCCCACAGCAGGGGACCTCAGGGCTGCTTTGTTTCAAAGTTCCATGTGGCTTGAGTCCATGTGGCTCCTTAAAAAAATAAAATAAAACTCTAACTCTCAGGCTAATAATCTTAATTTTCTAATGGGTGCTTGCCCAACACATTGATTCACCATCTGTAGTAGGAGATAATAAAAAATCAGACCGGCAGGCTTCCACGCTAGTGCTGGCACCGGCTGGCCACATGGCTCCAGCTGGGCAATCCCAACTTGACGGTCTCTCTGCTCCACTCTCTGCCTGCCAATTCTCCAGTGGGGCTGGAGCTCCCAGGTCCCTTCGCTGCCATGCCAGCCCCACACAATGACCATCTACCCTGCGGTCAGCTGCCACAACACCCATTTATCTGGTAGAAACAAAACTCCAGAAGCTTACAATTAACAAGTAAGATTTATGTATCAATAAATTCTCAATTCACAAGATGCCACTACAATAATTTCAGAACCAATTGATAACGATATAAGTTGCCTGCCTAGATTAGACAAGTTACCCCAATAATTTTATTTCTACATATTATCATAGCTACCTGTGGCTATTTAAAGCCATGCTGGTTCTGAATCATCCTGTCTGTCCGCTTCCATCTTGGCTCTCCTCCTTCTCCCCAGATGCTCTCTGTCTCTGCAACTCTTAGCTCTGCCTCCTTTTTCCCTGTTCGACCACAGGCCTCCTGCTGCACTAATATTTTAATGAGATTGGACAGTGAAAATCCTGTCACAATAGGGGATCAAAGTCAGGGCTTCATGCTGGAACAGCAAGCATTTTTCACTGACTGGGCCATTTTCCCAGCACATGTCTTGATTCTTAACATGTGCCCCAGGTGGATGTAATCTGGTCTGGTTGTGTTGGGGAGAACACAATTTGAGGGGCTTCTGTTACATCAGAATAGTCTTTCCTGGTGTAGGATCATGGATGCCTGGGCTGTGGGCAACTCCAGGTCTAAATTAAGCCATTTCCTGCTTGGTGGGGAGGCTTCTATGGCTGACACCTGGTACCTGGTGCAGAAAATCCCCATGTGGTTGCCTTGAACATTTGCATAGGGAGCTGCCACCACCACAGGGTCTTCCTGGTGGCTCTGAGAATGCTCTTCCCATTGAACAGCTCTCGTTGGTCCATCTATGTCAGCTCCTTTTTTTTTTTTTTTTTTCGAGACAGGGCTTCTCTGTGTAGGCCTAGCTGTCCTGGAACTCACTCTGTAGACCAGGCTGGCCTCGAACTCAGAAATCCACCTGCCTCTGCCTCCCAAGTGCTGGGATTAAAGGCGTGTGCCACCACTGCCCGGCTTCTTAACAAATGTGTCCAAGTGCCACTTATTTAAGATCTCTTAAATGATCCCCAACACTGTCTTCCAGAAATCCCCTCCCTGACATGAGCTGTCTTAATTAAATACACTTCAGAGCCCGGGCAGGTGAGACTTGGCCTGTTGGTCATTAAAGTGGCCATCTCCTTCCTGCAGCTGTCTCTGAAAGGCATCTCCATACAGACACATAGGAGAGATTTTTCCCTAGTCAACACTAGCTATAAATGGCTGGAAAATAAACAGGGGTGTTCCTTGCACTTGGACTTAGTAGGTACTCATCACACACATGCAGAGATTTATGTTGGCTGTACATGTGATTCCACAATTGATAGGACTAGGGAGAAAGACAGTTCTGTGGCATCTGCACTGGTTCCAGACTAAAAATCTAATAGAAGAAATGTTGACCAGAGCCTAGCTTAAGATGTACATGGAATGTACCAAGGTGAGTCTCAGAAATTGTGTGTGTGCGTGTGTGTGTATGAGTGCACGTGTCATCGTGTATGTGCTGTGTACTGGATGGGTATGTGTAGAGGTCAGAGGTTAACATCGGGTGTCTCTCTCCATTGCGCCCCATGTTTTATTTTGAGACAGGCTCTCTCACTGAATGTGGAGTTTGACATTTGGCTGTCTGACCCACCCAACCCTGGGATTACAAGCACTGGAATTTTAATGTAGGTGCTGGGGATCCAAACTCAGGTCCTAAGTTCTATGCAGCAAGCACTTTACCCACTGAGCCAACTGTCTCCCCGGTCCATTCTGGAATTATTTCTACTTAGAAGAGACCACATGGGTCTTTTAAAGCCAGCCCAGTAGTTTGTGAAAGTCTAGTTAAATTTACCCAGGTTCAGCAAGCTACAAACTAGAGCAAGAAAATGAGTTTATCAAATATCTGACCTGTGAGATCTGGACACAACTGTCAGCATGGCTAGGTAAAGACCAAAATAGAGCAGATTATAAGTGTTTGAGGCAATGGTAAATGGGAAAGCCAGCATGCTGTCGTGGAGGACCTAAAATCAGGCACACCTTTTTTGTTTGTTTGTTTGTTTTGTTTTGGTTTTGGTTTTTTTCGAGACAGGGTTTCTCTGTATAGCTCTGGTTGTCCTGGAACTCACTGTGTAGACCAGGCTGGCCTTAAACTCAGAAATCCACCTACCTCTGCCTCCCAAGTGCTGGGATTAAAGGCGTGTGCCACCACTGCCCGGTCAGGCACACCTTTAATCCCAGCACTCAAGAGTCATAGGCAGGCTGATTTCACTCGTTTTACAATGTGAGACCCTGTCTCAAACAACAAAAATGATTTCTCATCCACGTGGACTGTAACATTAGTCACAGTCCATACAAGGAAGCAACTCAGGTGCCCCTTAGATAATGAAGGGCACAAAAGGGTTTTCTTCTCAGCCCCAGGTCAGCAGGTCACCCGCTACTCACTGAAAGACTCCAGCCCCCACCAAAGGCTACTGTGGCACAGTGAATTACGTTCACTGGTCTCTCCTACAGGCCAGACATGGTGTTTGCAAAGGGTCCACTCAATACAAAAGTATTCTGAAAAGATGTCTGTGTCCAGGGATTCAAATGCCAGTAACACACACAGGCCCAGACTCACATAGAGACACAGACACTCATGAAAGGGGCACAGAAACAAAAAGTGCCTAATCAAGTCGCCCAGCAAGGAAGAGGAACTGGGATTTGAACCCATGTTCTCATTATCCAACTAAATTAACGGTCCTAATGTGGGCGACAGATCTAGTCACGAGGAGAAACTGGCGTGATAGTAGTGGGTGATAGTACAAAGAACACTGGCGTTCACACAAATCCAGACAGCCACAGAGAGGTCAGAACTAAACCAGAGATTCAAGCGCAGACACGCCGCCAGAGGTGCCCACCACCCTGTGTCTCACAGGTATTGGGGTGAGCCGGGCTGGAGTTCATGCCACAGTCTGGTCCTCAACAGGACACATGCTCCTGGCTAGAGCTGAGGTAGGGCTCAAGCCTCTGCACGGACTAGAGGTGAGACAGGATGCTCACGGTGCCAGGATCAACTCCCAGCCCGCACCCCACAGCCGGGGGATGTAGGGCTCGGGCCTGGGGACCTGCCATAGACTCATAATTTCTGGGTTCTGGGACATCTGGCATCTTCCTCCCCCTGAGTGAGGTGGGACAGTAGTAGTTGGATTGTTTTCGCTTGTGGACCCCAGCCCCAGAAGGTTGTTAAGATTCAGAGAGCAAACCCGACCCCTACTAATGTTAATGTCTGCACGTTAATGTCTCCAACTGTTCTGTCAATTTTCTTTGCTTCCTTTGAGATTTTAAAAGTGAAAACACAGAAAACTACTTCTTGAAATGCATGTGATGTGAAAGGTAGGCGCACTTCCAGTGGAGGTGGCAAGGACGGCCGGGAGAATGGGAAGGTGAATGAAGGAGAAGCAGTGCAATGAGTGATTTCTATGAATACAGATAGCACAGTGTTGGGCTGGAGACTGGAAGGAGCGCTTGCTGCTCGGCAGAGGCTCCCAGGAGGGTTCCCAGCACCCTGATCAGGTAACTCAGCCCCGGGGGATCGGTGCCTCTGGCCTTCTGGGCACCTGTACTCACATGCACACACCCACACAGATTCCCTGGAGCTGGAGTTACAGATGGTTGTGAAATGCTGCACGTGGGTGCTGGGAACTAAACCTGGTTCCTCTGTGGGAGCGCTCAGCGCTCTTAACCATCAAACATCTCTTGGTGCTCTTAATGGTGTCTTTTGTAGCAGTTGAGAAAAGCTACCTGGCCTCATCTCTTGGCTGTTTGTGGCAGGTCATGTTTGCATAGAATTGAAGAGAGTTGCTCACTATCTTGAGGTAGTAAAGATTTTTATTTGTTTGTTTGTTTGTGCTTGTTTTGTTTTAACTTGGCCTTCTTGTGACTGGCCATTTGAGGCGAGACACCAGGGCCAGGTAGGCTCTACTTGTCTGCACCAGGCATAGTGGCCAGGCTCTGAACAGTTAGGGGGTGACTGCTAGAGAGAGATTTTGATGGTTTCGTTTTTTCTTTCAACTTTTGCCCATACGGAGAGGGTCAGGAGAGGGAGGTGAAGGTCTGACGAACAGACACTCTGCAACAGCCTGGAGACTGAGTGAGAGAAGTTCTGAGGGGGAGGAACAGGGTGAGTAGAGAGGTTGATGGGGGGATAGAGATAGAGAGACATGACAGCTACTGTGAGGGGAGGGGATTGAAGGAGACTTGGGGGGAGATCTGGTGGTGTGAGGATTAAAGCATGGCTCACAGGAGGAATAAAGCAGGACAGAAAGTGAATTAGGGGACACAGGAAAGGGCTGAAGCCCTTTACTACCTGGGAAACAAAGCAGCCTGATAGAGCAAGGGAAGGTCCAGAGGAATGAGGAAGAGGAGGGAGAGGGGGAGAGAGAGGAGAAGGACCCAGAGTTGGCAGGAAGAAATTATAAGAGAATGGCATTGGAAGTAGAAACAGTAGAGAAGATCAGCAACAGAAGGTGCTGGAGAGCTGGCTCACAGTTAAGAGCACTGGTTGATCTACCAGAGGACCTGTGTTCAATTCCCAGTACCCACGTAGCAGTTCACATCCATTCCTAACTCCAGCTCCAGGAAATCTGGCACCCTCTTCTGGCCCCCACAAGTACTGCATACATGTGGTGCACTGTTGGGTTAAATGGGGGGGAGGGTCCCACATCTGCCCCAGGGCTTAGGCCACTGGGGGAGGCAGGATACAGGGAGTTTGACTGCGCTCACACCACGGTGCTGCCAGGCAGGTGTCAGGCTGTGAGAAGCTTCAGGACACTGCCTGGAGGTAGGGGAGCATGGCCTGGGGTCTCAGGGACTACATAGAGCCAGCTCAGGAGTCTTGAGCCTCTGACGAGGCCAAGACTGCCTGGTTTGCAGGTTCTTGGGCATCTCAGACACTGCTGGATTCCTGGAAGAGGTGAGAACTAGTGGGGTCCCCCTGGGCTGCATCTAGCCTGGGGCCAAGGGGGAAAGGCATGGAGGAGCTCAGCTGGGTCCTGCCAGGGAACTCATCCTTGGCTTGTTGCTGACTGGCTGGCTTGGTTTGGTAGAGACCATGGCTGTGAATGCTGAGAGGCCTTCTGTGGGAGACTAGACATGGCTCTTTAGTCAAAGTCCTGTTCCATTGTTCCCCACAGTGGATTCCAATGAAAAGAGACAGTCCATGGTTTTAGGGCACTTATTGTCGTGGCAGAGAGTGGCAATGAGTAAAACCGTACGGTACTTTCTTGGGGTGGGCCTGAGATTAAATACCTTTTGCAGGGAGGAGAGTCTGATAAGGGGAGTTTATTGGCTAAGCTTCTAGGTACCTCATTAAAATGGAGATCTGTTTTGAGGCTATGTGACCACATGGCCTCTACCTGTGGAGGGGCTTGGGGCGTTGCCCTTATGTGACTGATGGTTATAGACCTATGGAGAGCTGCGGCCTCTGGTCAGGAGCTTGGGGCCCAGGAGCATGGCAAAACGCCTACTGTCCTTTGCATGGTTATCCCCTGCTGGGGACCCCATGCTGGGTCACTGGGGTTTTAAACCTTAGCTCAAACAGAAACCAGGCTGCCTTTCAAGGTCCTGCAGTGCACAGACACAACATACAAAATAAAACAGATATAAAAAATGTAGGAGCCACTCTTTTTTTGTATATGTGCCAGCAAATATTTATTTCAATATTTTGTATTGGCTAAATTATATTTTCCTGATTTAATGATGTTTAAAAAATTTCCATTGATAGTACAATAAATACTGTTTTTTTCTTATTCACTTTACATCCTGATCACTGTACCCCTCTTGGTCACCCCTCCTTTAATCCTTTCCCCATTTCCTCCTCCTCTTCTCCTCTGAGCTGGTGGGGACACCCTGAGTATCTCCCTACTCTGGCACATCGAGTCTCTTTGAGGCTGGGCACACCCTCTCCTACTGAGGCCAGACAAGGCAGCCAAGCTAGAAGAACATATCCCACGTGCAGGCAACAGGTTTTGGGATAGCCCCTAGAGCTACTCTCTTGTAAGTGCTCAGAACCCACAATCTCACACCTTCTGAGTTGGAGACTCCACACTGAACAGCCAAGAGTCTCAGTGTCTGCCTCTTATTGGGCTGTTCATTCCTTTCCTTTAAATTTTTATTGATTCTTTATAAGTTTTACATCGTGCACCCAAGTCCTACTCATCTACCTGTCCGTCCCTCCATGTCCATCCTTCACCCTTGCAACCTGCCCACAAAAGGAAACGAAAAACAAAACCAAAACCACCTCAACACGGAAGCTGTGGTACGTCACAGCCTGTCACGATGTGTCACATAGTTCACCGTTTTGCTCATACAGCTTGGCTTGCAAATGTTCATTGCAGTGAGTTGTGGGCCTGGTTCGAGGCCTCTGGCTTCTGCTACCCTGCACCATCAATACTGGGTCCTCACTGGGACTCCTCTCAGATACCCTCTATTGCCCTGAGTAATGGATATCCTTCAGAACTGGTTCTGCTGGACTCACTCCTTCACACAACAACTCTCCAGCAGTTCAGAGATGGAGTAGATGTGGGGTGACCCAACTCAAAGCCTTGGATCTGGGCCTGATTGTGGATGAGTTGGTCAGCCCACCAACTCCCCAATAAACTTGGGACTGGAAGTGGAACTCTGTCCTTGATCTAAAAGATGCCTCTTTTAGCTTACCCCTAACCCCTAAGTCAGGAATACTTTGCCTTTGAATGGTACAACCCAGAGAAAGGCATCAACAAACAGCTCACCTGGATTAGCCTTCCCCAAAGCTTCAAGAACTCACCCACCATCTTTGATGAAGTTCTGCAAAGAGGACCTGGGTGAGTACTGGGCTAGCAATCAGATATTACCCTTCTTCAGTATGTAGATGACCTTCTGATTGCAGCAGAGTCCAAGGAGAGTTGACAAAGAGGGACTCAGAGACTCTTGCAGACTCTGGAGGACATGGGGTTTCCAGCAGCAGCTAAAAAGACACAATGTTGCGGGACTGAGGTCATTTACCTAGGTTACATTCAGAAGGAAGGCCAATGATGACTCTCAGTAGAAAGATTAAAATTCTATAACTCCTTAAAGCCCTCTGGCTGCCAAAAAGATTGGCAATCATTCATTGCCCAGGGCACCAAAAAGGAACAGTACCCGTGGCTAGAGGTAACAGCCTAGCTGACTAGGCTGCTAAGGGGGTAGCTTTACAGGAAACAGCCACCTCTGTGTCGGCCACTGTTCTGCCTGAACCACCCAATACCAACCTGCCAGACCAACTGGTCTACACAGAGGAAGAGATTAACTGGGCACAAATCAGCCCATGGGTCAATGTCTAGAGGGCTGGTGGTGAGCAACGGAAAGTAAGTTAATATTACCTACCACTTAGCAAGAGCCATTCTCAGAAAGATCCACAGAGTCACTCTCACGGGCCCCAGACAAATGGCAGGTGCTGCCAGACAATCTGAAGTGACGTTCAAGGATATACAGAGCACTCTTGAGATATAGTGACAAACGGTAAAGCTTGCCAGCTGACCGATACTCTTAGCAATCACAAGCATCCAGGTTCCCAACTGCTAGGTAAGTGGCCGGGGGCCTGTTGGGAAATCGATTTTACGGAGGTCAAGCCAGGAAGGTATGGCTATAAGTATCTGCTGGTGTTGTGGACACTTTCTCTGGATGGACAGAGGCGTTCCCAACTGAGGCTGAAACAGCCAAGGGAGTGGCCAAGGAATTGCTGGAGGACGCCTTACCCAGGTATGGATTTCCTCATATGGTACGGTCAGACAGTGGACTGGCATTTGTGTCCCAGGTAAGTCAGGGTGTAACGAAGTTTATTGGGGCATATTGGAAATTGCATGGTGCATACTGACCCCAAAGTTCAGGACTGGTAGAAAGGATGAATAGAGCATTAAAAGAGACCTTACCTAAATTAGCCTTAGAAATTGACAGGGACTTGGTGGTGCTCCTTCCCTTTGCCCTATATTAGGTAAGGAATTCTCCTTACCAGATGGGAGTAACCTCTTTTGAAATTATGTACAGTATCCCAGCCCCCATTGTACCCACCCTGCAGTCGGCAGCCACTTCAGATCTGAGGATGATGATTTAATATTTAGGGTCAGAGCTACCCAGTGGGCTTGTAAACATGTTTGGCCTAAATTACATGCCCTCTATGAAGCAGGTCCGATTCCAGAACTGCATACGTTTCAAACAGGAGACTGGGTCTATGTGAAGAGACTTCACCAAGGCGTGCTTGAACCCAGGTGGAAGGGAACTTACATCATCCTGTTGACCATGCTGACTGCCATCAAAGTGGATGGAATCACCACTTGGATCTATTACACTCATGCTGGACCTGCTAATCATTCTCTACGAAAGAAGACTACCCCACTCCCACCACACTGGAATAGAAGGTTCAAAAGGGCACCAAGCCCCTCATGTTAAAATTGATTCAGTCCTGTGTCTACTGTCCCTGCTAACTGTATGTATTGCAGCCCCTAACCCACACCAGCCTTTTGATTTAACTTGTGTGATTGAAAATCCCAAGACTGGTTATTGTACCCAACTGGCCTGAACACAAGGGCCAATCAGAACTGCCTGGTTCCCAGATGTGATTTTTGATTTGTGTCAGCTAGGCGACACCTCATGGCCCAACATCCAACAGACTCCTCAAGATTCATTTCTCGATGCTGATAGATGACTTTTTACGTATGTCCAAGGGGAAAAGAACTACCAAATGTGGGGGATTCTGAACAGTTCTGTGCTGCTTCGGGATGTGAAACATCTGTTACCAGAAGTAGGGTATGGGGGTGTCAAAAGAGGATCTTACCATGGTTGCCCGACAAGGGGATAATTCCAAAGTTCTGCTCAGGTTCACTGACAAGGAAAACATGCCAAGGGATGGGCAGCAGGGAAATCTTGGGGCCTCCGTCTCCACATTATCAGGGGTTACAGTCCCAGGTTACTCTTTACAGTCAGACTCCTAATAAGGCCAACCACAGGCAAGTCACCAGTGGCAGTAGGCCCAAATCAAATTCTAGCACCCCTAAACCAGTACTGGTCCCAACATCTTCTAGACTGACAACTACCTTTCCATCAGTTACCCAATCGCAGGGACCCTTAGTTCCAGAGCTCCCTCCTGAACAACCAGAATCAGCAGATCCCCTCTGGTCAATGATGGTAAAATCTTCCAGATATTAAATGCTTCCAAGCCTGAACTTACCACCTCCTGTTAGTTTGTTATAATGCCAGACTCCACTTTTATGAAGGCATTGGATTAATAGCAGAATACAATGTTTCTGGAAGGGACTCTGCATGTAGATGGGCTCAGGAAGGTCAGGCTTTAACCTTTTTTAACTATATCAGAACAGAGCATCTGCCTGAGAAAGGCCCCTTGTTGCATCAATGCCTCTGTAGTCACAGCATCCCGTAGTCCACTCCAAAACGATTATCCCTCAGAACAGGCATGGTGGGCCTGTTCAACAGGACCGACCCCTTGTGTGAATGGGGTGGTTCTTAATTCTTCTACCCCAGACAGGGGTATCTGTATTTTGGTTCAATTAATGCCCCGTGTAACCTGTCATTCAGAGGAAACAGTGCTGAGAGCCTTGATAGGACAAACAGAGGGAGGCCTAATGAGACAAAAGGGAACCTATCCCTTTGGCCTTAGCATTGATTCTGGGGGCAGGACTAGTCAGAGTGGGCACTGGGATAGCTGCACTGGCATTACAGGAAAAGAACTGTAAGTGTTTAAAAGCAGACATAGACGAAGATATCCAGCACCTAGAAAGATCCATTTCCCACCTGGAGCGTAACATAGATTCTCTGGCTGAAGTGGTGTTACAAAGTAGACAGGGACTAGACTTAGTATTCCTGCAGCACGGAGGGCTATGTGTCGCCTTAAATGAGTGCTGCTTCTACTTCAACCATTCTGGGATCATTCGTGAGTCATTGTCTAAGTCAGTGGAAGCCTGGACAGGCGCCAGAGAGAATGAGAAAAATCCAAAAGTTGGTATCATTTATTATTTGATTCTTCCCCTGGTTAACTCTTGTTTCCACCCTCTTAGGGCCTTAGTCATTCTTTTACTTTTCCTTACCTTTGGATGGTGCATTTTATTATTCTTTCTTCTTTTTCTTTTCTTTCTTTTTTTTTCTTTTTTCTTTCTTTCTTTTCTTTTCTTTTCTTTTTTTTTTTGAGACAGGGTTTCTTTGTGTAGCCCTGGCTGTCCTGGAACTCACTCTGTAGACCAGGCTGGCCTCGAACTCAGAAATCCACCTGTCTCTGCCTCCCAAGTGCTGGCATTAAAGGCGTGCGACACCACTGCTTGGCTGGATGAAGCATTTTAAACAAGCTTTTACAGTATATAAAACTAAAGTTGGGAACAATTCAATTAACGGTAATGAGGTCTCACTATCAACAAATTAGCATTAATAATTCAGACCTCAAGGAGCCCAAGATTGGCCTCTAAAGCTACTAATAGAAATGGGGCATGAAGGGATTAAAGTAGCAGAAAGCAGAATAAACTCCATTTTGTTTTTCCTACTCCATTTTAAGTTAACTTGTCCTCAGAGTGACATGGTCCCCACCCTTGAGTTCTGAGAAAATAGGAAATGTCCCTGGCAGTTGCAAAATAGACAGAGCAGCTACAGCTAGCTGATAACAACAGGGTGGGCTAAGAGAATACAGGTCATTCCCAGGTCAAGATGCTCCTCTTGATGTATGGTTCCCCCTGTGGTTTGACCAGATGTTGTGAACCAATCATCCTAAAGGCCACCATTCCTTTAGCTTCTCATGAAACACCAAGACTTGGAAACTCTCACTTGTGGTTTTTTCATTCATAAACCTCATCCCCTAGACCTTGGCTGCTCTCCTATCCTGTTGCATCAGGAATGTTTGTGGCCCAGGCTTGAACCTGAGTAAAGACCCTCCTGTGCTTGCATCATCAGCATTGTGGTTCTGGCAGTCTCTTTGGGGGGTCTCACATTCCTGGCACAACAACTTTACTGTGGAGACATGGAATACACATCTGTTTACCATAAATATGTCTTAATTGTTCTCTGGGAAGTTTTAGCCAATTCATATTTAAGTTGGACATGGAAATACTTGAAGCAGGAAACGTTTTTGAGAAACTTGAAGTTTTATTAGTTAAGAGGATTGAAGACCCCAAGGAAAAGGACAGGGATGTCCATAGAAAATAGGAAGTTCAAGATAGAGGAAGAAAAAGCTGGGACTACTGGATTAGTGAGCAATGGTGGCAGCCCCGTGAGGGGACATCTGCAATAGTAGAGAGTTTGATTCAGAAATATTATAGGGGAAAACTGGAAGATATGTGTATAATAAAAAAAGATAAAGGATGGGTAAAGAATTGGGCCCCATGAGGGGTCCGTTGGATTAGGAACTGTCCTTCCTGGAGATGAGGGGACAGTGAGAGAACCAAGCCAGGGCTAAGCTAGGCACACACCATGACAAGCCCCAAACTCTAGTCGAAGGACTAGGCCTAAGTTTCTGTTTTCTAATACTGGACAAGTCCAAACCAACTCAAATTCCAGGAAAAACCAGCCCTCAAGGGCAGCCAATCAGGAGCTGCCATGCCACCTGGCCTGAGCCAACCCTGAGCCAAGAGTACTTAATCAGCAATGGTTCTAGAAAGTCCCCCAATTTCCCCAGAACCTTGACCAATCCCAAAGACACCCATACCCATGGTGATAGAGCCGACCAAGCAAGGTAGAGAAGGTAAAGGTCACCCATTCCTCCCCAGAATTCCCCTAAGAGGCTTTAAAAGTGATCCTGTAAGCTCACTCAGCATCGCCACTTTGGTGGATGGAGATCCTGCAGTCCGGTAGTTAAGCACTCTTTGCCTTTGCATACCATTTGAGTCTGGGGTATCATTCTTCAGTGAATCACAGATCCTTATAGAAAGATTGGAACATCCTGATTTTATCCCCTGGCATCGCCTGCCTAAGGAAACTAAGAGATGGAATTTTGGCTTCTGAAGGACCCTGGGGGAAAATGCAAGGGGAATTAATATTGCATATGGAAAAGAGTTTGAGAAGCACTGTAGAAATAGATACTCAGATGAGCTCAATAAACCAGAGGAAGAGATTCTGCAAATTTAGACAAGCTACGGATATTACCATCGCCCTGACCTGTTTAGCACCTTTCTGTTCTCATGCTAACAACTGCTGCCACATGCTTATGCTCAGATGACCTGTGATTTGGAGGCTTTTCTAAGAGTTAAGTTAACATATAACTTGCTTTAGCAGACACTGAACTTTGACTTTATGTGTACATTGTGCTTTCTGGTGATGCAGTTACATAGATTTTTGGGGAAAAAAATAATTGGTTTGAAGAAAATAATGAAAGATTTTTTGATTATGTATTATTGTATAACAAGGAAGTGTGTAACCAATAAAAGGCTGAGGTGAACTCAGAGAGAGAGAGAGAGAGAGAGAGAGACAGAGACAGAGAGACAGAGACAGAGACTGCAAGCTGTCTCCAAGTGCAGCTTCAGAACAACACTGAGTCACTTGTCAGTTTGTGCCTGCATCCTTCTCTGAGACTCTGATTTCCACTCTGTTCCATTCCTCCCATTCTCAAGACCCTCGGAATGACTGAGACTGGTCCTCGGCAGGACACCCACAAACTGTAGACACGAGATAAAAAGCATGGGAAAGTCACCTGCTTTCAGGCAATTTCACCCAGATTTTCTCAGAGCTTTTGTATTGGACAACTCCCTGAACACAATGAACAGGCAGCTAATGAAGCAGAATAAGCTGTACATAGCATGTCACAGCCTGCTCCTTCTGGCTCCATTCTCAGGTAGTTAGAACCTGATCCCAACCAGAGTTGACACTAGCTCCCTTACAGTTTCTCATAAATAAGGGACACACATGGTTACAGAGAATCCCAGACGTCATTCTTGATGAAGGACTCATTCCTGTGTGTGTGTGTGTGTGTGTGTGTGTCCCCTATTGTAATAGATATCAATGCTTAGTTATTTCCATAATACGTAACAGTGTATTACTTACAGTGTTTTTTAAAAACAGATTCTTACTGTGTAGCTTTGTCTGCTTGAAACTCTCTATGTAAACCAGGCTGGGCTGCAACTCTTTTAGATGCCCACCTGCCTCTACCTCCTGAGTGCTGGGTTTGCTAACACTGGATGATAAAGTTGCTGATAGTATTCAGGTGTGGGTAGGTGTGGAGGTACATACCAATAATCTCTAGATTCAGGGATGAGGAGAATTAGGAGTCCATGTACAACATCTACTACATAGATAATTTGAAAATTGAAGCCAGCCTCTGCCACAGGAGACTGTCTAAATCAATCAGCCAGTCAATCAATTAAACAAAAGTCCAAACAAAACAAAAATCACAGTAGACCCAGGTTCCTAAGGGAAGGAAATATTGAGAAGGAACACTAGAAAACGTTCTCGAGATGATTAAAAGAGTTAATATTTAAACACACATGTAAATCAGAATAATTGTATTCTGATTCAGAATAATAATTCAGAATAATTATTTAAGATTTATTTATTTTATGTATATGAGTACACTGAAGCTGTCTTCAGATGCACCAGAAGAGGGCATCGGATCTGATTACATATGGTTGTGAGCCACCATGTGGTTGCTGGGAATTGAACTCAGGAAGAGCAGTCAGTGCTCTAAACCTCCGAGTCATCTATCCACCCCAGAGTTGCTTAATCTTATCATTCATCCACACACATACACACACAGACACACACAGACACACACACACACACACACACACACACACAAATCACAGTAAGAAAATTTCACGGGAAATTGAAATAAATTATCGTGATATCATTATTTCTGTCCGTTAAGAATTTCCATGTAATCAAATAGCCTTCTGCCCATGGCTACGCCCCGCCTTCCATCATTGGATTGGTGCCTTTGACTGTCACTCAGGCCCTGTGAGTGGACCGCTCTGAGAAGAGGAAGTGGGGCGGATTTAGAAAGTTCGGTGGAGGTCTGAGCCTGCCATCTTGGGTCCTGTGGTCCCAAGGCGTCCGTTGGGGGCAGCCGTGCTGGTGGCGGAGACCGCGTCGCAGGACGCTCCCAGACCCGTCATGGTGAGCGCGGCGCGGTGTCCCTGTGGAGCCGGTGCCGACCGTCGCGGGCTGGGGGACTGGGCGGGCTCCCGGGCACTCCGGGCGTCCTATCGCGTCCCGGGACCCTGCGTGGGGACTGGAGCGGGCTGCAACACCCTCCGCAGCTCTGCCACCCAAAGACAAGAGACAGGAATTGCCTGACGGCTGGGTCACTTCAGCGCTGCACACACTAGGAACTCTGGCCTTCTGTTACCGAGAGGTCGAGATGGGGAACTCTGTGCACTGTCTGGAAACTCGGTAGCTGGGTGCAGGGAGCTGGGTGTAGTAGGGATGACTCTCTGGGATAGGCCGGTCAGTGCCCTGGCTGTCCCCGAGCTGGTGAAGCCCGTATCTGCTCAAATCAGGAACTTTATAGACTTGGGAGATGTCGATAGAACCCAACCTCTAAGGATGGATGGGAGAGACTAATGGGTTTTGAAAGACCTGGCTCCCCTTGGAAATAAAATTAGACCCCTAGCAAACTTAGAGCCAGAAAACAGAAGAAGGCCTGAGACAACATGCTCGGCCAACACCCCACCTGGTTGTTCTTTAGTTCCGGGAAATAGCTAACTCTGGCCTGGCCTCAGGGCCTGTACGCCCTGTTCCAAGAACTAGCTAGCCACTATAGCTAACCGTTTTTTACAACTGCCTTGTGACTTAACTTGAGATATTCTGTATTTCCCTGTGACGCATGTTCTTTCCATACCACCCCCCCTTGCTTTGTGGTTTTTTCCTCTAAATACCCCTGACTTTAGCTGCTGGGGTCGAACTCCTCTGCCCTTGCGTTGGTTATGAGCTCGGCCCCAGTGCACTGGCTTCCCGAATAAACCTCGTGTGATTGCAGCAAGTACGGTCTCTCGTGAGTCCTTGGGGGTCGCAGTATGATTGTACCATCTCTCCAGGCTCTGACTTGCTTTTTCTTTCTTTCTTTTTTCTTTTTTTAGGCAGGGTCTTAGTATGTAGTTGTGGCTGGCCTGGAACTTAATATATAAACCAGGCCAGCCTATAACCCACAGAGAGCCACTTGGTTCTGCCCCTGAGCACTGGGATTGCAGGAATGCACACATACTGAGCTTGCTCTTCATTTTGACATTTTACTTTATTGCATTTATTTATTTATTTATTTATTTATTTATTTATTTAAGGGTGTGCCATAGTGCACATGTGGTGGTGTAAGACTCCTACCCTTGGTCAGTGGTACTTACTTCAAGACGTCCTGGAGTGAGATGCAGATTGATGCAAGAGCAAGAGGTTTATTTTCCAGTGCATTAGGGTTGAGCCTCAATCAGTCTGTCAGGTCAGGTGACTTGAAGGCAACCCCGAATGGCTATTACAAGCAGTCTTTATACTTTTTAGGGGCACAGGTTACATCAACAAGGTTACAGTTCAAACTTAGTGGCTAAACATATTGACCATTAAATCTATTGGCTAGCAAGCATGGGCAGATCATGACATGCATTTGAACTCTGGGACTTTCCAGAGGGTCAGGCAACTATCGGGCAGTATATTCTGAGAAGTTTTTACTCAAGAATGTTCCTGTGGGTGGAGAATGGGACTTGGCCTAGCTTTGATGGCCAAGCTGGTGGCGTAGTTGGGTGGGTGTAAGTCTGGGGAAAGCCCCTAGGGTCCTTTAGTGGTCATCAGGCTTGGTGGCGGGGCAAGTGCCTTTACTAGCTTAGCCACTGTCAGCCCAAGCTCTTTTTTTTGTCCATTTTATCAATATTGTTCCACTGATTAGCATAGTTAAACTGATGAAAATGGGTGAAGATTTTCTTTCTTGGCAACTACTTTGGACGGTAGAAAGGTGTGATTTAGCCCCCTTTGGGAGAGGAGCAAGAGTGGTTATCTCAGTAGATTGAAGTGGGGTTGGACTTTGGCATTTCTTGGAATTGAAGAGGTCCTCAGTGATGGGAGACAAGGTGTCAGTGGTAATTGTTGATATATTGGTCAGGGTTTTCAAGAGTCACAGAACGTACAGAATCTCTCTCTATATTGAGGGAGTTTATTGTGATGACTTACAGTCTACAGTCCAACCAACCCAACAATGGGCAGCTGAGAATGGGATGTCCAAGAATCTAGTAGTTGTTCAGTCCCATGAGACTAGTTGTTTTAGCTGGTCTTCTGTGTAAGCTGGAACCCTGAAGTAGGCAAGGGCAAGCAGAGGAAGAGAGAGTCTTCCTTCTTCCAACGTCCTTATGTAGGTCTCCAGCAGAACGTGTGGCCCAGGTTAAAGGTGTGCACCACCAAGCTTGGATTTGGACTTTGCTCTGCCCCAGGCCACCCTTGAATTTAGATCTACTTGCCTCAGTCTCCTGGGATTAAAGGTGTGTACTATCTTGCCTGGGCCTAAGCTTCTCATGGTCACTATGCCTCAAGAGCTGGATTAAGAGCGTGTGCCATCCCATGTCAAAATATGGGTCAGAAACCTGTGTCTTCCAGCCTAAAGATCTGGATCACAGGTGTGCCCCCCCTTTCTGGATTGTAGTTCCTTCCAGATGTAGTCAAGTTGACAACCAGGAATAGCTACCATAGTTGATAACTCAGATAATACCACCTGGAGCTTAACAGTGATTAGCATTACCATTTCGAGCACACCAGAGTCTTTACTGGATTTTGGACTCGGGTCACAAACCTTCCTGATGCAGCAGGTTAAGAAAGTGACCCCTGGGTCTAGGGGCTTAGGGTTTATATAGGGGAAAAAATTGTAAGCATTGAGAAAAATTGAGAACACTTGTGTTCTCTTTCTCAGAGCCCAAGGGTAGGGGCTGTCTCACCCTGAGGACAAGTAACTCAAAATGGAGTTTGGAGAGCAAAATGGAGGTTTTCCTGCTACCTGATCTCTTCATAATAAGAAGAAATAGATCTTACCAGCGAGAGTCTAAAGAATAGAATTCAAAACAAAAGGGGGCTGTAGAATTGTAACGTCATGGTGGTTAAAAGTGACCATAAGATGATTTTGGAGACAGGTGACTATAATGATGCATTGGTCCATTGCTACTCACTGGTGTCTTGAAGTGCCTGTGGGGAGAGCCAAAGGTCCATTGCTACTCACTGGTGTCTTGAAGTGTCTGTGGGGAGAGCCAAAGAGGCTCACAGTAATGGATGGGGATAGGATGGTCTTAATCCTGGACTGATGAGTTGACAGTGACAGGACTCATTTGGAGACTTGAGGAACACTCGATAGGGCCTCAGCCAGTAAGTGTTGAGCAACCTTTTATCCTGTGGGATGGTTTTAAGGTACCTACAGTCCCCCAGATTCCAAGAACATGATGCCAAAAAGGTGGAGTTAGGTTTGGGGCTGTACTTATCTCTTTTTTTCAGTGAGAGTTTGTCTCCGTGGTGTAATGAATGAGTCTGTCTGGAGGAAGAGCCTGCAGGAAGTGACCCTGCTAGGAGTCTTGCAGGTTGTAAAGCCTGTGACCAGGAGAAGCCAAGTTGAGTCTCTAGTGTGAGCCTAGTGGGAACTCTTTAAGAATTAGATTAGTGCTTGCCATTTTTTTCAGAAGACTGAAGATACCTGGCTGTGAAAGACCTCCGAATTGGGGAGACTCTCACTCAAGCCTCGGGAAGACGTGACCCCCCCAGTGACTCACAAGAGACCGAACTTGCTGCAAGCACACAAGGTTTATTCGGGAAGACAGTGCACTGGGCCGAGCTCATAACCAACGCAGGGGCAGAGGAGTTCGACCAGAGCAGCTAAAGTCAGGGGTATTTAAAGGGAACACAAAGCAAAAAAGGGGGAGTAGGAGGAAACATACGTCATGGGAAAGAACAGAGGGTCTCAAAATAGAGGTCATTGTGACATTTTTGGTTGATCAACAGGATAGGAGCCAAGTCTAAACAACTGCTTTCTCAAAACAATTTTCAGAACAGATGTCATGGTGACATTTCGTGGAGGTTGGAACAAGGTAAAAACAACCATTTCCCAGAACTGTCTAAGGGGGGGTGAGTTTAGCCCATCTCAGGCCCCTGGGTGACCTAGGGCTCTAGTGCTGAGTCTAGGGGTATTTTTCTTCCTGGGTCTTTCATCTGCACTGAAATAATCCTTAATTTTGAGAATCTCTTTCCAAAGTGAAACTGGGAATGAAAGGTGGGGTATTGTCAGTTTGAAGTGATCAAGGGACCCCCCAAAGCACGGATAATGTATTCTGTGAGGCCATTTGTGTTTCAGTGGGGAGTGCCTTATCCACCCAATCCTTTCCCTGGCTGGGGCATAAATTTACTCCCTGTCTTTCCCCCATGGCACTCGCCTCCACTCAACAGGCTCTAAAAGTGGAGGGAGTTTAAGGGCGCCTTCAGGATCGCACTGGCCAGCGGGGGTGGGGGGGGCAGATTAGGAAACATCACAAGGTCTGAAGAGGCTTTGCAAAGAGTCTCAATGAGAAGCTGGAGGACTTTGGCCCCAGTTTTGAGGCACAACTGTTGAGGAGTCCCCATTGGGAGGGCCGAGGAAGCAAAGGACATTTCTGGGTGTTTTTGTTTTTAACCATCCTGAAGTAAAAGCTGCAGATTTGTGGTCTGAAGCTTGTGGAGTCACCTGAGGGTGCCCTGAGGGTGAGGGAGCATGTGGTTAGGAAAGTTAGGCAGCCTGTTAGACGCTTAGCTGTCTCTGTTCACTGGCCTTGAAATGACCTTGAGTGGCCGCCTAAATTGGATGGTTCCCAGTAAGATCAAAGTTTCCAGGATGAGTTTGGTTGGGATAGCGTGGTGACAGGAGGACCTTACTCCCCAGCTGGCTGCATGGTTGCAGAGAAAGCAGAGGCTGAATCTGCAAATGCAGGCTCTACTCTCTCGCTCCGTGTGAGTCAGCTTTGGGGCTGAAGTACACTTACTCAGAAGGGGTTTGTCTTCTGTGACTTATGGGGGACATTATAGCATCTCTCAAAGTCTGTGTCCTAGCACTGTAAAATCAGAGCCGTCTGTTGAGCCAGCACTGGGTGCTGGCAGCACAGTAGCTGAATTCAAAGTTTGACAAGATTTTCCTGGCAAGAATTTTTGGCAAGTAAAACCTGACATTTACAAGGAAGAATTCAATGTTGAGTTTTATCTGAGCCTTATTGAGTTGAGAGTTTTCAGGGTCAGAAAGGTTTTTAAGTTGGTTAGAGCTGGCTGTTTGAATGACTATCTTGGTAGGGACTGTAGCTACCAGGACTCAGCAGAACCCAGTGAGTGACCAAGCCCACTCAGTCAGTCAACAGGTTCTCCAGCACAGGAGTGAGGATTGAAAAGGAAGAGACAGTTAGACAACACTGCAGCACAGCCTCAGTCAACTCTGAGACTGAAGGCAGGTTTATTTTTTCCCAATCCACTTTTATACCATTTTAATTACATGCAATCAATAAGGGCAAACAGCACAATAAATACAAATAGCCAAGGAATGACCAAGGCAATAAGCAAAGGCCTGTGATCATTGTTCGTGATCCACTGTTTCTAAGAGCTTGTCAGGATGACCAAAATATCTGAACCTACTTCCTTGTCCAAGCCCAAAATCAGTCTCACCTGGGCCTACTTCTTCTGTTCCACCCTAAAATTAAGATTCTTGCCTGAGCTTACTTCCTTGTCCTTGGCCTAATGTCAGATTCCTGCCAAGCTCTCCATGTCTTCCCTTTTATTTCATAAACAGGACTGAGCCTGTCTTAGGTCGTTCTGACAAGAATGCCTTCCTTACCCATCTTGGAATATGCATTATCAAAAGCAGTGCTATTATGTCTTAGATTAGTAAGGCTCTGTGTAGAATCTTACCTGTCCTTGACTTGCCAGCCTGTTAAATTAATAACTCTGTCTGGGGTCCTTTCTTAGTTTCAAGCCATGTACTTTGGCTGCCAACATGTTGTTGTTAAAGACAAGCTTTAACACAATGGGCAGGAATAAAAGTATTCCCAGTACAAAAAGGGCTAGGATGATCAAGCTATATATGCCATTCTTGAAGCTTGACCAAGATGGAAATACTGACCTCAGGCCATGGACAGTATCACCAGCGATATCAGCAGCATCAAAGCTCAGCGGAGCAGCATTCTTTAAATTCATAATCTCAGTATGCAAAGTTAAAACATCCAGAGAGGTGTTAGAATTATGCCAAATACCCTGCAAGTGTCTTTGAACTTTTTTTCCAATTATAGTGAATTTTAAATCATAAATTTTAATGTAACACAAAATTGTAAATCATTGTAAATTTTAGAAGTAACACAAATCCATTGGCATTTGGCATGGCATTCGAGATGCTTCCTTACTTTTAAACCTTGAACCTCCTCTCCAATAATTTGAATAGTATCATAAAGAGCATCAGTCCATTGTTCCAAACGCTTATCTAAATCCTCTTGAATGCTCAGAACATTAGTAACATTTTTTGCTAAATGATTAACAAAAGTAGCTGTTTTAACTTCTTGTGTCAAAGCAATTGCAGAAGCAGTGGTGCTAGCTATTAACGTAATTAAACGTTAACGCTATTAACGTTATTAACGTATTGTTGGTATTATTGTATACCAACAATAATCAAGCCCACTACCCTCTTGCTTCTGCTTAAAGCCTGACTCACTTCTTTCAGTACTTGCTAGCCTTTTTCAGAATACTAAGGTCCTGTAATATTCACAGGCAATAAAACAAAAGTTGGCTGATAGACCACCATTACAGACATGTCACATTTCAACACACTAACACAATTAGAAAGTGTACAATCAATGCAACTTACATTGAATACTGTAGAAGAAACAAAAGGAATTTAACATGACCAATTAGTAAAAGATTGGGAGCCTTAACACATGCACTAACACTTGTTTGAGGTCCAGATCCTGCTCCGATTCTACCTATAGCCAGTGTAACTTCATAGGGAGCTGCAGCTAACTTCCCGATATGCTGTTGGAAATGGCCTGCTTCTGATTGCCAAAGGCCTATGGACATCTCCTTTTGCCCAGTGTTGACCGATTCCCTGCCCAATCAATAATTCATATTTTATTGAAAACATTAAACCACATTGGGGGTTGATTAAAACATTCTTTCCAACTAATAACTTTGTTAAATGTCTGTTCCACATTCTCTGTGGGTACAGATCCACAAGGTCATAGCTCATGAGGACCAGGGGCAAATCCCTTATAATGTTTAGGCATGCCTGTCTCTATGCTTTGAGTTACGGTTTATGAAACCTTCTTCCCGGTCTGAAGAACACTGACATACACCCACCCTTTGTACTATTCTTCACAAAGCAAACAAGGTCTCATCCCTAAGTGCATGGAAAGTCATGGTCTTATTATAAATTGACTCTCCTGTCCAGGCAGGTCCAAAAGGATGCCGAAGGCGCTCAGCTGCTGAGTGTCCGTGAACATCCAAATTTTAAAATTTTAAAATAAAAAGCGTATGGTTTAAATAGTTTTGTGGCGTGCAGGGGTATAACTCCCCCTTTTTTTACTTTATGAAGAAATTGTTGTAAAGTTCCACAATACCTTGTCCTTGAGGGTTATGAGGAATCCCAGTAATACGGGTATTATTAAATTGTCGACAGGCAGTCTCAAATGCTCGACTGCAATGGCCAGTTCCATTATCTGTTTTAAACTGATTGGGAGCAGCCAGTATAGAAAAACAACAGAGACTAATTACGTTTTTAGTTGCTTCTTCTGTTAAAGCAGTTGCAACTAGAAAGCCTGAAAAGGTGTCAATAGTCACATGTCCACATTTTAATTTTCCAAAATCAGAGATATGAGGACCATCCATTTGCCATAATTGGTTAGGTATAAGTCCTCGAGGAGTAACACCATTGTGTGGTACAGGTAGAAACTGAGGACATTCAGGACAATTTGACCTGCACATTCTCTAGAAACACCAAATTGTTGTCTCAAGCTATTACTATTTTGATGATGTAAAGAATGAGATTGTTTGGCTAATTGTTCCTGTGTAAGGCCTCTAGTCTGCCTGGTATACAAATCTGCTGTGGCATTGCCCTCACTAAGGGGTCTGGGCAATTTAGTATGAGCTCTTAAATGTCCTACAAAATAAGGAACTGTACATTCTCTTAAACTGAGTTGTATTTGCATAAATAACTGCTAAATTTGAGAATTAGCAGTATCTTAAAAAAGGAACAGTTTCAAGTAATTGTAAACCATGAGCTATATATTGGCTATCAGTATGTAAATTAAAGGCTTGATTTTTCAGCATTTCAAAAACAGCAGCTACAGCACGTAGTTTAATTACTTGCGCTGAAACGGGGGAGGGGGGACGGGGACTCAAGAGGATGAATATGTGATCCAATCACATATGCTGCCTTCCCATTAGATGAGCCATCTGTAAATACAGTAAGCACATTTTCTATGGGCATCCCCTTGAGAATATCAAGCAGAAGTTTAAGTTCTCCTGTGGTAAGCTTAAGATGAGATCTTAGCCAGTTAATATCTCCTAACAACTTTTGAAAATCATTTAGAGTATGTAAATTATCTTTTCTTATTTGAATTTTCTGTGCTACAATTTGTTTAGGATATAACTGATGTCCCAAATATTGAAAAGGATATTGTCTCTGAATTTTTTCTGGAGCAACAACTAATCCCCAAGATTTTAAAGCTTGTTGTATAAGAGCAAAGTCTTGTAGTAAAACTCCTTCAGAGGGATCAGCTAATAAATTATCATCCATATAATGAACAATATACACAGAAGGATACAAGGTCCTAACCTCTTGTATTGAGGCAGCAACAAATTTTTGACTCAAAGTAGGGCTATTAGCTATTCCTTGAGGTAAAACCTTCCAATGATGTCGCTTCATGGGTTCTTTAAAATTACATACAGGGACACTAAATGCAAACCTTTTACAGTCATCAGGATGCAATGGAGTAGTATAAAAACGATCTTTAAATCTATGGTAGTTTTATGTGTATCTTTGGAATGGCAGCCGGGTTTCCATAGTTTCATTAACTGTTCGTAAATCTTGCAATAATATCCATTTCCCTGGTTTTTCTTAATTACAAATATAGGTGAGTTCCAGGGGGAACTGGAAGGTCCAATATGGCCAGCTTGCAACTGCTCCTGCACTAGCTGTTGAGCTGCCAGGATTTTTCTGAAGTAAGAGACCACTGATCCACTCACCCAGGAACATCACTTTTCCAAGTGATTTTATCCGCATGGAGTGCAGGCTTGTCCATGGTCTCCATTAAAAATACCCTAGACCTGCTTTCCCTTCTCTAGGGGTAACTATAATGGGCTCCAAGTCTCCCGGATTTTGCTTTCCTAACCCTTGTTCAGGTAAATTACCACAATCAAGCATCTGTTGTGTAGCTTTACTATTTGGACTGTATAGAAGGACTGCCGTGTCCTTCATTTTAGCTCTCCCCCACAAATTAACAGGCAAACTCAAAACAATGTGAGGTTGAAAATATCCTTGGTGCCCTTCCTCATCCCCCCAATGTAAGAGATCAGTGCTTTGCTCAGGACTTTGACTGTGCCCTATCCCTCACAATTGAGTAATGGTAGTTGTTTTAGGCCAAGATCCAGGCCAATGAACAGAGGTTATTACAGCTACATCTGCTCCTGTATCAAGCAGTTCTCCAATTTTTTTTCCCATTTATTCTTAAGACCAGTTCTGGTCTTTCAGCTTTTATCGCTTGTCCCCAATAAGCATCGGAAGGACCAAATCCTTCTGCTCCTTGAACATTAGCTTTAACCTTATTTTTTGTCATAACCAATGGTGCAAGGAATAATTGAGCAATTCTCTGTCCGGGCTCAATGACAGAAATGTGGGTAGGTGAGGAAGTCGTAACTTTAATTTCCCCGGTATAATCTGCATCTCTAACTCCTGGGGCGATCACTAATCCTGCCACAGTGGCACTGCTTCTTCCCAGGAACAACCCTCCAGTTCCTGGCAACAGTGGACCATATCTTCAGTAGGAAGAGCCTGCATCCCCATTTCTGGAGTTAATTCTGTGTAGGCGGAGGGACTGAGGTCCAGTCCTGCGCTGCCTGTGGTGACTCGGAAGAGATCCTGGAAGGATTGCTTTGCTGAGGAATGAACTGCATGGCCCCCCAACATTGATTTGAGGCCTGGGGCTGGCCCCCTCTCCCCTTTCCCTGAGGGAGAGGATTTCTTAGGTCATCTCTCTTAGACCTGCATTCATTACCCCACTGCGCCCCTGTGTTGCATGCAGGACAGACTCCTGGTTTTCTCCCATTTTTTTTCTGAGTTTTATTTGGGTAATTTCTCACTAGATGCCCTGTCTGTCCACATCCAAAACCACTTCCAGGAGCCCGTTAACCCTCCTCTTTCCTTTTCCAGTCTGTTGAGATAAAACTTGTTGCATAGTTTTTCCTTGCAGTGCTATGGACACACCCTGTGCATGAAAGGAACTAAAGAAATGCTTTTCCTCCCCTCCTCCTCTCTCCGGAGATAGGGCCACCTAGCTAGCAGATATTTCCTGTGGGACATAAGAAAGGGGCATTCCTCCCCTCCCTAGAGATAAGGCCAACTGGCTAGCAGGTATTCTCTGTCAACATAGGCTCTTCTGAACAACAATGGCCCTGGGATAAAGAATAACCACAGTGACTAGCCCTGGGGTAAAGAATAACCACAGGGAGACTCAGTAAGAATCCCCTAATTGTGTGAAAGGTCAACAACCAACTCTGGTTGTGACCAGAATCTGCCTCAAGAGTGTATAAAAAGTGTGAGCTTTAGGAATTGGGGGTCGCCCCTGACTCGTGTGCAGGACGACCCCAATGCATTCAAAATAATAAAAATAATAACCTCTTGCTGATTGCATTGCTCTCGATCTCCGTGTCTGTGCGAGGGGGAATTACCGGTAGTTGCGACCTTCACGGGGGGAGGGGGGGTCCAACATCAGAACATAATCTAATATAGTCAGTAATTGTTCCAGTCCTTCTATAAGGTCTTATGGCGGCCGGGCAGGCTGTGTTTGTATTCTCATAAGATTGTTTTACTAAAAGCATTCCAGCATTAGCATCCTCAAACACTCCCTGTTGCTTTTTATCAGTCCATCAACAAACCCCTGAAAAGGCTCATCAGGTCCCTGCATTATTTTTGAGATATTTTGAAACAAATCCCCTTTATCAGTAGGCAAGGTATTCCAGGCCCTGTGAGCAGCAGCCCCAATTTGAGCATAAGTACCAGGATTAAATTGTAACTGATTTTGTATATCCTCATATTGGCCTTCTCCTGCTAACATCTCGTAAGTCACCAGATTGTTAGATCTAGCGTTTAACTCTGCTGCCTGCTGACATCTTTCAAAAATTCCCTTTTCCATAGCAGATAATCTCCTCCCCATAAGCATGCGTAAGCTGATTGTTTCCAATCTGCAGATGGAAGAGCCTCAGTAGACAGGCCGTCTAACATAGCCATGGTGAATGGAGCAGTAGGTCCATACTGAGCACAGGCAGTTTTTAATTCCTTTAGTTGTTTAAAAGGAATGGGAGCGTGGTATCTCACTGCATTCCCTTCTTGATCCTGTGCTTCAAACACAGTAAGAGGTCTCCCCTCGTTTCTGTTACCTTTTGAAATCGCTGGAGGAGGCAAAGTCTTCATTTTTGGCACTGCTATTGGTGCGTCCTCCTCAGATTCTCAATGTTCGCTACTTTTTTGTTCTCCAAAAACTTGGTCGAATCTTTCAATAAGCCGAGCTAATTCTTTTTGTTTCATCTTCTTCTGTCTCTGGGCTGTCTTTACCTGTTCTTTCCCCAAAGATACTTTAAGAGAATCCCGAGAAGGAGGCTGATCTCATTATGATACTTAGCAGCCTCTTTCTCCAATTCCATTTTGTCTCCGGGATCAAGAGGCTCGCCACTCTTTCCTGCCTGGTCCAAAACCTCGGAGATAGGAGGTGAGGATGGGACAATTTCATCTTTCCTCTTGCTTTCACTGTCTGCATCTTCCAGTATCTTAACTAATTTTATACTTTCATGACTGGGATCTAAAGTATCTCTAACTAGGGTCCAAAGGCTAGAAGCGTCTATGGGGATTTTTTTCAGGACCATGTGTTGTATCGTACCGTTTATCCCTTCTCCCACTTTCTCCTGTTGGACCCGAAGGTTGCAGCAACTACTGGTAGTTCTTCCTCGCAAAGACACGGAGATCAAGAGCGATGCAATCAGCAAGAGGTTTATTATTTCCAATGTATTGGGGTTGTCCTGCACATGAGGCAGAGGCGACCCCGTGGAGCCCGTTCAGGGACCTTAAATAGGATTTTAGAGTAGCCGCCATTAGGTACAACGTGATTGGCAGAACAGCGTGACTTTTAAACTGATTGGTCTTTAGGGAATGAGGTAGCAGGGGCTTAATCAGCCCCTCCCTTCCAGCCTACGCGCTTTCTAACCTGTTTCTCCGGTGTGCTTGGAGGGGGGGAGGGGACCCTGGTGGAGTATCTCAAAGTTCCTGAGCTGACCTTTCACTCCCAAGTCTGTAAGCTTATCTACCCTCCTCCGGGAACCAAGGACAGATTTCTCCTATAAAAATCAGAAACTGGGTAATTTGTTTCTGACTTATTTTCGCTCCTCTGGCCTTTAGCATATTTTTAAGCATAAACACAATAGGCATTCTACCATTCTCTTGCCCTATTCTTATGGGGTTTACTCACAGCTGGCCCAAATTTTCCTCTGCTCGTGCTTCCTCTTCTTGATGTACCCTACTTACTGGAGCTCCAACATTGAGGTGCCACCTGACCTAGCCCGCTCAGTTAACAGGTTCTCCAGTGCAGGAGCGAGGATTGAAAAGGAAGAGACAGTTAGACAGTACTGCAGCATGGCCGCAGTCAACTCTGAGACTGAAGGCAGGTTTATTTTTTCCCAATCCACTTTTATACCATTTTAATTACATGCAATCAATAAGAGCAAACAGCACAATAAACACAAATAGCCAAGGAATGATCAAGGCAATAAGCAAAGGACCATGATCATTCCTGTGATCGCTGTTTCTGTCCGGATGACCAAAATATCTGAGCCTACTTCCTTGTCCAAGCCCCAAATCAGATTCTCGCCTGAAGCCTACTTCTTCTGTTCCAACCTAAAATTAGGATTCCTGCCTGAACTTACTTCCCTGTTCTAGCCTAAGATTTGATTTCTGCCTGAGCTTACTTTCTTGTCCTTGCCCAAATGTCAGATTCCTGCCAAGTGGCCCCCAAAGCTCTCCACAGGTGAGGATGAGAATTCTGGGTAGGAGCTGGTAGATTCCATTTTGTAATACTATTTGGGATTAGCCTTTTCTACTGGCTGTTGAAGACCTTGTAGATAGCCTCACATTAAACTCTGTTATGGTTAGACAGGGCTTCTAAGGGTTTCTTTGAGCAGCTTGTTTGGAGATCCTTAACCTCTTTTGCTTTGTGTGTGCGCTCTATCTGCATGGCACCTGGTGCCAGAAGAAGGCATCAAATCCCATTATAAGTGGTGGTGAGCCACCATGTGGGTGCCAGGAATTGAATTTCAGACTTTAGGAAAGATTGAGCTATCTCTCCAGCTGTGTACTTAAAATCTTGACAATCTTAGTAGAAACTGCAATTTTCTTTTTAACAAAACACATAGTCCTTGCTCTTTAAGAAAACTTCATTTAGAGAACTCCAGTCTACAGATTCGCCAAGCCAGAAGATGCCCTCATTGCACAGAAGGGCAAAAATACAGGCTGAGAATGCAGAGCCCAAAGACGAATGTTCTTTCTTCTCTGAGTTGTCATCTGGCTCTGAAGAAGATAACCTCAGAAGAAAGTCCCCAGAAATTGTAGACAGCCTGCTTCCAAGGGATCCAAATGGAAGCAGGGACTTAGGTGAAGAAGAGCTCCCAAGAGGTGGATGATGTATCAAAAGATGTGGCTATTATGGAGGAGTTGAACAGCCTGCTGGCTATTGTTGATGCCGATTTGGAAGAGAAAAATCACAAGTTGTATACGACAAAGACTCTGAAAACTGCAGCAAAAAAAAAGCAAAAAAAAAAAAACCCCGCCAGTTCAGAGAGCCAAAAAAAAGTTGAAAGTTGATAAGGAAACCAGCCAAGCCAGCCCCTTCAATGGTGGAGACAGTGATGTGGAGACCCCCTCAACAAGCACGTGCAGAGACGTGTGCAAGAAGGAGGAGAGTGGGGGGGGGGGCTGTCGGGGTTCCCGACACCGGGGTTCCCGACAGTGTCAGCGACATTAAAGAGGAGGTGGAAATGAACTGGGGCATAGGGCAGGTTTTATCTGAGAGAACTAATGTTGAACCTTGGGTTTGTGCCAACATCATACGCCTCTTTAATGATGACTACACAACCCCCTTTGTTGTACGCTATCAAAAAGAGCTCATTAATAACCTTGATGCCGATTTCTTAAGAGAAGTTCATCAAACCCTAGACGAGCTACGGGATGGTGCAAAGAAGGCTCATAGTAGAATCCAGAAAATTAAGAAGGAGGGGAAGATGTTGGAGTGCTTGCTGCAAGCCTTGTTGAACTGTAAGACGTTTGAAGAACTAGAGCATGTGTCTGCTCCATATACAATGAGGAGCGAAGGTACCGAAGGCCAGAGAGCAAAACAGTTGGGGCTAGAAGGAGCAGCGTGCACACTGCTGGAGGACAACCCGGTGTCTTACATCAGGCCTAATGTCAAAGGCCTTTCTGAGCTCAAGGGTATTGAAACAGGAGTACAGCATATTTTAGCAGACATGATTGCTAACGACAAAGATTCGGGACTTGTGTAAACATGGGTACATTTGTGTCCAGTCATCTCTTGCAAAATTACACTCAAAAAAAGTAAATGAGAAGGAAGTTGATAAGTCTCAGGGTTACCAGAACTTCTCTTGCAACATAAGAAACATCCACCATCACCAGGTTCTGTCCATTAACCGAGGGGGGAGTTTGAAGATACTGAGAGTCAAGGTCAACAGTTCTGGTGGAGTGAAGAATGAATTCTGTCGGTGGTGTATTACAAAACAGGTGGAGGGCTAGAGTTAGTGAAGGTCTTACATAATTCACTAGATGACTCCTTTAAACACCTCGTTGTTCCTCTCCTCTGTAGAGAGTTCAGAGCCAAACTGACATCAGATGCAGAGAAGCAATCAGTAATGATGTTTGGACAGAATCTGCGTCAGCTCCTTTTAACAAGTCCTGTTCCAGGCCATACCCCAATGGGAGTAGATCCTGGCTGCAAACATGGATGCAAACTAGCGATCATTTCTCCGACTAGTCAACTATTTCATACTGATGTGGTTTATTTGCACTGTGGACAAGGCTTCCAAGAGACAGAGATCAAGAGGCTTTTGCTGCATTTCAACTACAGCACAGTGGTGGTCGGAAATGGATCTGCCTGCTGGGAAACTGAAGCTTACTTTGCTGACCTGATAATGAAAAATTACTTTGCACCACTGGATGTTGTTTACTGAATTGTCAGTGAAGCAGGGGCTTCTAGCTACAGTGTCAGCTAACAAGGAGATGCTGAGGCTAGACCCTAACTTGAGAAGTGCAGTTCCATAGCAAGGCGTGTTCAAGATCCATTAGCTGAGCTAGTGAAATTTCACCCAAAGCACACTGGAGTTGGAGTGTATCAGCGTGATGTATCCTAGGCATTACTCAAGGCAACACTGGCCAGTGTTGTACAGGAATGTGTCAGCTTTGTGGGAGTGGGTATTAACATCCATTCTGAGGTTTTGTTAAGGCATATTGCAGGACTCAGTGCCAATAGAGCCAAAAATATTGAGTTGAGAGAGAAAAATGGACCTTTTGTCAACCGAGAGCAGTTGAAGAAGGTAAAAGGGCACAGCCCAAAATCCTTCCAGCAGTGTGCAGAATCAACCAGCATTACGTCCGGACATTCTGTAGTAGTCAGCACACTGACTCTTCAGGCCAGAGCCAGGAAGCTGCCATGGTCACCAACGAGAAGCTGGGCAAAAAGAAGAACAAAGAGATGTCACCCTCATAGCAAACCCGCTGGAGCAGACTTGCATCCATCCGGAGGCAGTGACGTAGCAGTCACGTTTTTGTTGTTCATCGGAGGGGCACTGTGTGAGATGGGAAAGCCTAAAATACAACAGAAAATAAAGTTATCTCTTGGAAAAGAAGGCATAGAGAAAACTGCTGAAACATTACGGATGACTGCACACACCCTGCAGGTCATCATAGGTGGTCTGAGCTAGCCCAAAACCTTTGACGTCAGAACAGATTTTGATAAACCTGACTTCAAGAGAAGCATAGTGTGTCTGGAAGATCTGCAGGTTGGGACAGTTCTCACAGGCAAAGTGGAGAATGCCACTCTGTTTGGGGTTTTTGTGGATCTAGGAGTGGGGAGGGCCGGGCTGATTCCTATCCGGTTCATAACAGAAGCAAAGCTATCCAAAACAAAGAAGAGAGAGAAGGAGCCTGGGCCTGGGCCCTGGAGAAAAAGTGGAGGTGAAAGTCCTCAACATTGACATTCCCCAGTCTAGGATTTCGCTCAACCTCCTCCGGGTGTTGTGAATGCCCCACTGAAGGCCAAACACCAATGTGTTCCCTCATTTCTACAGCCTGACGAGAGAGCCGATGAGAGGGGCTCCTGGGTAGAAGTGTTCATCACACTACCCTGACTCCCACAAAAAGAGCCATGGCCGTCCTCACCAGGCGTCCCACAGCAGCAGTTTCTATCTGTGTAGTTCCTCCTTGACCACACTCCCCACAGCAGGTGGCTTCCCATCCTCCTGCTAACGGCTGCTGCCTTAGACCCGGGGGGTTGGCTTGCTTATTTGAAATGTGCAGTGTTGATTGATACATTAAGACTAGTGGTCTTTAATCCTGCCATTTTATTAAAGTGTTATTAGCATTTTTGCTCATAATTCATAATTTTGTAATAATCTTTATTTTCTCTTAGCAAACCTAGTAAAAGATTATCATGTGTTTATGACCATCAACTGAATGATTTCAATGTGTTCCTCAGAACATATGTATTGACCTCTACAATAAATGACTGGCTGGTGAGAAAAAAAGAAAGAAAGCAAGCTTTATTTATTTATTTATTTATTTATAGCAACGTCACTTAAGTTAATTTTTAGAAGTCTCATTGTGAGATACTTTAATTTTCTGGGTTTTTTTTTCTGATCTCCTTTTCATAATCCTTTACTTCAGTACAAAACTATTTTATCATATACAATCCTATTCTCATCAGGACAGTGTCTAAGAGTACAAAGGCCATAACAGCCTGCATGTAGGCCACATTTGATTACTAAATTTATAATAGTTAAGCATTTGTCTTCTTTTAAGAACGCTAGTGAGAATTTCCTGTGTAAATATAATGTGTTTTGTTCAACTCTCTCTAGTTCCTTCCGTACTCACCATAACAATTTTTCCTTCCCAATTAATGTAATTTAAAACAAAACCAAAAATACCCAAAACCTCACACTACTTAGCACTGCCAGTATGTGAAGGGGTCTAGGTTCATGGCTGGAACACGGGCGGTCTTTGGGCCAGAGCCAAGACAAACTAACTCTCCTTTCCCTCATAGCTGTAAATCCCCAGTAGCCCCTCAGCCGGGAGTAGGATTTTACAAGCCCCTCAACTCAGCCATGTTGGAATTTTACCTGACAATCTTGAGCCCGTAGTCATAGCTTCTGTGAGTTCATGAGTCCAGTGTCCCTGCCACGGCTGGAAAGCAGTGTTTCATAGCAGTCCTCTGTAGCACCTGGTTAGAATCTTTCTGTCCCCACTCCCAAGATGATCCCTGAGCCTTGGGCACAGGGAATGTGATGGAGATACGCCATTCAAGGCTCAGCTGTCCAGTGTCTTGTTCTCTACACTTTGACCAGTTGGAAGTCCCTGTAGTAACCACTGCCTGCTGCAGAACAAAGCTGCTTCAGCTTAGAGAGGATGTTGGGGGCTGCAGTTTCATATCATGTCTGTGTAACTAAGTAATGATAGTTCTTGCCTGTGTTGTTTTGTGGCTTGAAAGACACATTCATGTGTCCAGGTCCCATGTGCCCAGGTCCCCAGAGCTGTGTGGAGTTTAGGCTGTATTCCCACAAGTCAACTGTTAAGATATGGCAGTATCTGCGCAGACTCCTGATGGGGTCTGTCTATGCAATGCCCTTTCATCAGGCTGCCAGAGGACTAATGATTCTTGCCCTGGGTAGAGAGAGGAAAGCTCAACCATCAGCAACAGCAGTTAACAGGTTCCAACTAGGGAGAAATGAGACCTTTGAGGTCAATGGATTCTTTGCCATTAGCATGTAGAGCTGAGAGTTTGCTCTGAGATCTAGATAGGTTAATGTAGATCTCTGCTTACTGATTTCTAGCTATATGCACCTAGTCTTCTTTTCCTTGGGTTGCTGTTAGGTGTCCAGAATAAATTTCCAGCTCTCTGGCATGTTGCTTGTGATAGTGTTTGATGCCCTTATTTTCTCAATGGTCAGTGTATTGAAACCTGTTAACTCATTTTTGCCTGAAGGGATTTGATACATGTGTAGATGTTTCTTAACCTTGTTACCTTTGTGTAGAAGTAAAGTCAGGAATTCTGGAATGGTTTATACTTGTAACTCCATTTTTCCACCAGGAAATATGTTTATGTCCTTAGATATTCATCTGTAAAAAATAGATGTGCTAATGAAACATTTGCTGATAATAAGAACTTCATTTTAAAATAATGCTTTGGCATATATCCAACATTAATATTTCTTAAAGGTGTAAACAACTTTGCATACAAGTGAGAGATTGCTAATGTGTGCAGGGATAAATGGCAAGAGGTGATGGCAGGAAAATATGAAATGTGTTTGTTTCCACTAAAAAACAAAAACAACAACACAAAACCCGTGGCTCAGAAGAGCAGATTATGTAAAGAACAAGAACTGTAGTTTATAGCATACTTGATTCTAAACCAGGGTCTTACAGGTGACATGCATTGGTGGTGTGATGGCATGTGCTGTGCAAAGCATGCATGTTGCATGTTCTGGACAGTTGCTACAGTGAAGTCACACAGAAATACAAAGTTGAGCCCTGCCAGTTGCACATTGATTTTGGTTTAATCATTAGTTACATCTTCCAAACCCTTTTAGTGTTCCCATTTTTTTGACCTGTATTTTCAGTCATGTGACCCCCATGGTGCTGGGACTCACAGTCTGAGAATAGGACTTTGTGCTGGTTAGCTTATGTCAACTTGACACAAGTAAAGTCATTTAAGAGGAACGAATCTCAATTTAAAAAATGCTTAATTAAGATGGGGCTGTCATCAAGAACATAGGGCATTTTCTAAATTGGTGATTGATGGGGGAGGGTCCAGCCCATTTCGGGTGGGGCCATCTCTAGACTTGTGGTTCTGGGTTCTATAAGAAAGCAGGCTGAGCAAGCCATGGGGAGCAGACCAGTTAGCTGCAGCACTCCATAGTCTCTGTACAGCTCCTGCCTGCAGGTTCCGCCCTGCTTGAGTTCCTGTCCTCTGCGTTTGATGATGAACTGTTATGTGGCACTGTGAGTGAAATAAATCCTCCCCCCCAAGTTGCTTTTGGTCATGGGGCTTCATCACAGCAGTAGTAACCCTAACAAACTCATTAGACTTGTTCTGTGGAAGGTGCTGAGAACTGAGCTCATAGTGTTGCTCCTTCTAGGCACACACTGTAGCATAGTATCATGACACCAGCCTCAGGATTTGCATTTCTTTCTTTGGAGAATGTTATTTTTATATAGCTAGGTTTATGTATTCTTTCCATTTGCTCTTAATGACTCCTCCTCTACATACCCATGTGCTCTATGAATTTTGTTTTTTGCTGGAATTAGAAAACTCTAGTTATGTTTACTTGAATCACTTTGTTGACACTGAGATAAAGATGCTCATATTGAGTTTCCCATGATGTAGAATCCAATCAAGTTGTACTTTCTGTAAGAAACTAAACACTCGCGCGCGCGCGCGCGCGCGCACACACACACACACACACACACGGATTGGGGTAGGAGGTGTGGACTCCCACTTTGTTTCCTTGAGTTGAAGAGAAATGTGTCGTTCCAGGGGTTGGTGTCATTTGCAGACGTAGCCGTGGACTTCACTTGGGAGGAGTGGCAGGACCTGAACACTGCTCAGAGGACTCTGTACAGGGACGTGATGCTGGAGACCTACAGCAGCCTGGTGTTCCTGGGTGAGTGTAGGAATCATCTCTCACTTTAGAGATGTATTCGTATTTGTAGCTATGTCTATGTGTCTGTGAGAATGAGCACCACGTGTGTGGGCACCTGAGGACACTAGAAGTCACTGAATCACAGAACTGGGCAGGTAAGTGCCAGCTACCAAGCTTGGATACTGGGAACTGAACGTTGGTTTCTGTGGTGGTTTGAATGGGAATGGCTCATGTGTTTGAATGCTTGGCCCGTGGCAGTGGCACTCTTAAGAGGTGTGGCCTCATTGGATTAGGTATGTCATTGCGGGGACAAGCTTTGAGGCCTTACATGCTCAAGCTATGCCCAATGTGACACAGAGTCCCCTTCTGTGGATCAAGATGTAGAACTCTCAGCTCCTCCAGCACCATGTCTGCCTGCACACTGCCATGCTTCCTGCCATGATGATAATGGACTAAACCTCTGAAACTGTAAGCCAGCCCCAATTAAATGTTTTCCTTTGTAAGAGTTGCTATGGTCATGGAGTCTCTTCACAGCAGTAAAACCCAAACTAAGACAGCCTCCCAAGAGCAGTGTTTGCTCTTCACCCTGGAGCCATCCGTTCCAGCCTGCTGAACTTTGTCAATATTATTATTTTGGGTTATCTGTCCTGCAGTTTAATGCCACATGAGGATGCTCTTGCTGCCAGTGATGAGTATGGATGTAGATCCTTGCTGACCAAAGTGTCTTACTCACTCCTGGAAGAAACAGTTCCAAATGGAGCCATGGTTTCTTGTTAGGGGACTGTGCCAGCACTCTGGCACTGTTCGCTTATTATTTCCAATTTACAGACCCCTGCATTGCCAAACCTAAGTTGATCTTCAAGTTGGAGCGTGGATTTGGGCCATGCAGCCCAGCAGAAGCTTCAAGCTGGAGCCTCCCACGTAAGTAAATGTGTTCTAGAAAGTCAGCAGCAGCCAGAGCACTCATTAGACAATGGTCATGTTGACCTGTTTTTATAGAATTTCATCGAAACCCAGTCCTGAAACACATGCATATTTTTATTAAATAATTTTTAACTTTTTAAGTCCAGTTTTAAAAGAACATTTTTGGAGTTATTCTATCTTTCTGTTTTTGTTGCTAAACCGTATTTCCTTTTCATTGCTAGGTCCCACATAGTGGAAGGAGAGGACAGACTCCCTTTAAGTTATTCTTGGACCTCCATGTCATACACTGTGTAACACACACACTGAATGGATGGGTGGATGGATGGATAACAGAAAAATGCAGCTCATGAGTCTGGCATACAGAAGAGAAATGAGAGAAGGACTAGATCAGAGAAATGTAGACACACTAACCAGTATCTACATGCGGGAGTAATTAGAACTACAAATTCATGTGATCCAAAAAGACTTTTTGAAAGGTCATTAATATTAAATTGCTAAAAGTACAAAAGAAAGAATACAAGAAACTGGTGAAAGAGGAATGTGCTTAGTTACTTTAGAAGACAAACATATTAGCATAATATATGTCTTAGCAAAGACTGTAATGACCAGAATGCATGGGCTCACATATTTTAAACCCTGAGACAAAACTGTGAGGCAAGATTACTTTGACCAACAAAGTTATCCTTTAAAATTAGAAAGAATGGATGGCTTTCTACAATCATGAATTAAATCTACATTTCCACAATAAAACAAAGCAAAGAGACGTGAGTTAGGACCCTGGTTTCTTATTGTTAATTATTATTTATTGTGAAATAGAATATGTACCCTTCCCACAGGTCAGTACCTGTCTTAGTTGGGATTTATGTTGCTGTGCTAAAGCATCGTGACTACTTAGGGAGCCAAGATTTATTTCAGCTTACAGCTCTGCAGCACAGTCCTTCATTGAGGGAAGTCGGGGCTGTAACTCAAACAGCAGGGACTAGAGCAGAGACCTTGCTGCTTACCAGCCTGCTCCCTGTGGGCTTGCTTTCTTCTGGGGCTTAGGACCAGCAGCCCAGTGGTGGCACTCTTCACTGACCCTTCCACATCATTCAAGAAAATGTACTGCAGGCATGCCCACAAGCCAGTCTGGTCAGGGCATTTGCTTAATTGAGGTTCCCTCTTTCAGGATAACTTTAACTTTGTCAAGTGGACATAAAACTAAGAAGTACAATAAGCATCTGGAGACATGAGTTTACTTTTATGTTTAAATTCTATAGAAATATGTGTGTATTATTATTGAGTCGTGATATTTCTAATAATAGGTGTTGATAACATGAGTACTCTGATTGACACTAGCAAGGAAATTCCTAAGACACGTTTGCGGCAACTCAGAATAACTAACCAAGTGACACCAAATGAAGGCCTGATCGAAGTAAGTAAAACATGTAATGCAAGGTCAGTAGGAACCAGTTTGCATGCCCACACACAGCAAGTGAACATGAAACATTGTCACACGTAACCCTGGCCGAAGGTGGTACTTTTCCTTCATGAGCCTGATTAAATGCAGGCTGCAGAAGAACCTGGGAATTTTCATCCAAGTAAGTAACTCAGACTCCTTAGCATCTTGGTTTGCATAACAATAAAGCTTATAGTGTTATAGTCAATATTTTCAGAGAGGGGTAGCCTTTGAAACACAGGTGATATTATTGACACATAAAGAAGCTTCATGTCAAAGAGACTTCTAGTAAATGCTATAGTTGACATATTCCCCTTGCCCCCGATGTGGCTTATATGGCGGCAAAGTATTGGTATATGTGGATAATGTTTGTAAGGAGACTACATCAGTAAATGGGAAAGTGCACACAGGAAATTTAGTGATTATTAGAAACCTTCCATTAAGAAATTATAATGCGGGCTGGAGGGATGGCTCAGCGATTAGAGTACTGACTGCTCTTCCAGAGGTCCTGAGTTCAATTCCCAGCAACCACATGGTGGCTCACAATATCTGTAATGGGATCTGATGCCCTCTTCTTGTGAGTCTGAAGACAGCTACAGTGTACTCATATACATAAAATAAGTAAATCTTTAAAAAAAGACAGAGAGAAAGAAATGATAACTCAGAATACCAAGTGGCTCATTCTAGGAAAAACAGCACCAAGAAATCTAACAAATTCTTTTGTTTCAAGGCAGAACTAATGACTCAACAGGAAGTCTCCAAAGGGACAACATCCTGTCCTGGCAGAGCACCTGTCAAAAGTTTGTTACAGAAAACTAAGAACCAGACATCGTTCAGTGACGGGAAGCTCTATGAGTGTAAGGACTGCGGGAAAGCTTTCTGTCACAATTCAACCCTGATCAAGCACCACAGAAGAACTCATGATGTACACAAGTCCTATGAGTGTGAGGAGTGCAGTAAAGTGTACTACTGGAAGTCAGACCTCACATCTCATCAGAAAACTCACAGGCAAGACAAGAGGACTTATGAGTGCAGAGAGTGTAGAAAGGCTTTTTTCCGCAAGTCTCACCTCAATGCACATGAAAGAACCCATTCAGGTGAGAAGCCTTACGAATGTCCAGAATGCAGGAAAGCTTTCTATTACAAGTCCGACCTTAATCGACATAAGAAGACTCATTTGGGCGAAAAGCCTTTTAAATGTGAAGAGTGCAAGAAAGCTTTTTCTCGAAAGTCAAAACTTGCCATACATCAGAAGACTCATACGGGCGAGAAACCATATAAATGTACTGAATGCAAGAAAGCTTTCTCCCATAAGTCACAACTCACTGCACATCGGATCGCTCATTCATCTGAGAATCCTTACGTATGTAAAGAATGCAATAAATCTTTCCACTGGAAGTGTCAACTCACAGCACATCAGAAAAGGCATACAAGTAAGTAAGTGTGGGAATACCTGCATGAATTAAGCCTGACAATACTTCTGCGTGTGTATCCAACAAAGTGAGGCAATTCTTTGCCTGTTACAATATAAAGCAAGTTACTGGTATACCACACAATCCACAGGACAAGCAGTTATAAGAAGAGCCAATTGTACCTTAAAAGAGATGCATATTAAATAAAAAGAGTATTAAAAACCCCCATGGACAAACTAAATAATGTGTTGTTAAATCTAAATTTTCTTAGTGTTGGTAAAAAAGGAGCAAGAGCAGCTGAGAGACACTGGGGAGTCAGAGCCCTGAGGAGTCAGAGCCCTGAGGAGTCAGACCCGCCAGTGCTGTAAGGATGCATTGGCGTTAGAATGCAAACCTGCAATAGTTTTAAGATGGGGCCGTGGTTATATTTATGTATCTACAGGGAATGAGAAAATACGGTTGCCAACAAAACTTTTTTTATATTACTGAACTTTATGTACAAAATCATTTGATTTCAAATAAACATTTAATGTAAAAACAAACATTTCTTTTAAACTAGGTGTTCTTTTTTTTTTTCTTTGGTTTTTCGAGACAGGGTTTCTCTGTGTAGCCCTGGCTGTCCTGGAACTCACTCTGTAGACCAGGCTGGCCTTGAACTCAGAAATCCGCCTGCCTCTGCCTCCCAAGTGCTGGGATTAAAGGCGTGCGCCACCACTGCCCCTGACAAAACTTACAAAGATTAGGTCTGCTCAGGGAAAAGCTGTATCAGCTGAGACATGAATGTCTCCACAAAGCAAAGAGCCCAGGTGATTCACTCTCACAGACTGTCTTAGTCACTGATTCCCCCCCCCCCAAAATATGCGTGCAAATCAACATCAAAAAGGCTAGCCCAAATGACCGATCACACAAAAAGTGGGCAATACATAGACTTAACAGACTACACAGAGACTGGACGGACAACACTGAAAATACACAATGCAAAGACCTGGCAATAAATGCTACAGCTTGCTTTTAAAAAACTAACCATTTCCCCCCCTCCTCAGGCCCCAAACAGAAATTCTTCACTCCAATTCAGCAGGAAGTAATTATATATAAGAGACTGTCATCCCAGTTCCTTGAGTTGGACTCAATGGTTTTGGTCATTTGATGTATTATGGTTGTTATCATCTGGGGTGGTAGGTTATTTCATATTAGTAGAAATTTAAGGTAGATTTGTTTAATTATTGTGTATTGATAGAAATTTAAGGTGGTTTTATTTAGTTATTATACATTAATAAAAATTTAAGATTTTGCTAAATTTTTCTTGATTGATAGAAATGTAAGGTTCTGTTGTTTGACTACATAAACTGTTTAAGGTGTGATGTAAGGCTCTAGTTTTATGGTTCTTGTAACTGTTTCCAGTGCGTGCAGATTGTTAGAAAAAAGGAGTTTTTAAAACAGAAACAGGGATATGAAGAGGAAATTTCTGGTTTCTTTGGGGACTCAGTTGTGTCATGTGATGTTTTTCTGGAAGACGCCTGGAAAAGAGGCATGTGACACACTTGCTCCTGGTTGCCTCAGGAGTTTAGCTGTGCAGCAAAGGTCCTTTCAGTTTGAGTCTCAACTGGCCGCCCGGCTCCACGGAGTGTAAGGGCCTCACTTGTATTGATTACCTCATCACCACAGTTGTAAGCACTTTATGTCCTGACAGTCTTACAACAGCGGTGATGATCTGTCTACTTGCATGGCCATTACAACTGCTGTCTGGGGATGGGTGGGAGCAGTGAAATTGCTATTTGTAAGGCATAGCTCCCAAGGCACTCTCACTGACTGGAAATTATGGTAAACCAGGAGACAGCTTTGAAACCCACATACCTCCCCACTGTAAACAGCTCCACTGGTCCTGATGACTTTCCTTGGTGCAGGTTGCCAAATATTCATGGGCCACAAGTCTCAGGTACAAGAGTATATACAATTTTATAATTAGACCATGGTTATCCTTACTGTATGGAAAACCTGAAAGTGAATATAGATTAATTTTACACAGTACAGTTGGTGATCAGACAGAAACGTTTTAAAAGTTAGAACATAATGTGTATGGACAAAATGCCACAACTCAGTATTCACCTGCATAAGGTGAATCGGGAAAAGGAGTGAATGATATACAATACCCCTGGTAAATACATTCACATCTGTCTGCTGGTTTTAAACGGGTAATGGGATATAGAAACTTGGGATCAAAAATGTACGTTCAGGGCGCTGGAAGAAGGTTAAATGGTAAGTCGCTTGCCATGTACTCCTGACGACCACTGTTCACATTTCCATAACCCATGTAAAGGCCAAATATAACAACACAGGCATCTGTAATACTTGTGAAGAAGTAGAACCAGCCAGAAGTTTAGGAGCACAGTGGCAGAAATGAGAGACCCTGCCTTAAAAAACAAGGTGGAAGGAGAGAACTGACTTCAGAAAATTGTCCTCTACATGTGCATGCATACACACAATAAACAAAAGCCTAAATCCATTCCTTCTTAGTTATTTCCAAAAAGTTAATAATGTAATAATTTTCTCTGTTAAATATTATTTAGTAACTAACACTTTCTGTTTGGGTTATCTATGCATTTTTTCAGGGATAGCATATAATCTTAGGTTGTTTTATATCAGATCACAGTATCTGACTGGACTGGCAATTTGAATGATAGTTGCCCTCATAGACCATTATGGACTTTTGGGATATGGCTTTATAGACTTTGTGAAGACTTGGAGCAGGTGTATCATTGGGGGTGGGCCTTGAGATTTCAAAGACTGTAACTATTCCCTGTGTGTTCTCTGTCTCCTTGTGGATCATCATGTGAATGAACCTGTTGCTGCTACCATACTTTGCTCTGTCGTCATGGACTCTTACCTTCTGAACCATAAAGCTAATTAAACACTTAATTTTTGTAAGTTGCTTTGGTTGTGTTTTGTCATAGTAATAAAAAAAGTAACTAAATATACCTGTCATTCTTCATTGTACCCCAGTGATTACCTTTGACAGCTGTCACCTAGAATACATGAGTTCATTCCTTCTCTCTTACTCCGTGTTACCTTTTAAAAATGCATCATGTATCCTTGATCCTTGTCTACAAATTCTCACTTGCTCATACTGTATTCAAAGTGGAGCTCAACATCTTTGGTCTAAGAAAACCCACATTTACTGTGGTCCTTGTGCATAAACTTAATCTGAGAGGTTTCACTGAAAAAAGTCTGATTCACCTCCTTAATACATGCTTTATGTAATTTTGTTTTCTTCCGAGTCTAGCATGGCCTTGGTAGGGAGAGAAGGACATGGTTCCTTCCCCTGGGACAGGGTCATCAGGCGTGGGACTCGTGAGTATCAATAGCTGCTGTGGCTGTAAGACTTGTTTGTATAGTAATGTACATGTTTTCATGTTCCTCCGAAGAATGCTCTCCCTGCTAATGTTAAAGTCTCCATGAGAATGAGTCCAGAAGGCGAAGGTGTGGCTAATGTCTCATCTGTTGTGCCCAGATCTGGAGACCACCAAAGAGACCACCAGGGACCACAACTCCAATGCAAGCACATGAGAGTCTTTATTCAGCCTCCAGCTCCGGCCTTAAACCCCCCCCTGGCACAGCAGGATAGGAGAGTGGCCCCAAGGTCTCGGGGAATGGATTTTATAAAGGAAAAAAATACCTCAGGTGGGGATTTCCAAGCCTTGGTGTTACATGGTTAGGTAAGAGGGTATAGAAATAGTCAACAAAACTGGTCAAACCATAAAGAGGGACCACACATCTAAAAGAAGCATCTTGACCTGGGAACAACTCATGTTCTCTTAGCCCACCATGTTATCATTTGCTGGGCACATCTGCTGTGTCTATCTTGCAACTGCCAGGGACATGCTGTGGTTTTTCTCAGAACTCAAGGATGGGGACCATGTCACTCTTAGGTCAAGCTAACTTAAAATGGAGTCTGAGAAACAAAATGGAGTTTATTCTGCTTTCTGCTACTTTAATCCCTTGTCCCCTTTCTACTAGTAGCTTGGGAGGCGAATCTTGGACTCCTTGTGGTCTGGATTGTTAATGCTAATTTGTTGATAGACCTCTAATTGAATAGTTCCCAACTTCAGTTTTATATACTGTAAAAGCTTATTTAAAAAAACACAGTCCTAGCCAGGAGTGGTGGCGCATGCCTTTAATCCTAGCACTTGGGAGGCAGAGGCAGGCGAATTTCTGAGTTCGAGGCCAGCCTGGTCTACAGAGTGAGTTCCAGGACAGCCAGAGCTACACAGAGAAACACTATCTTGAAAAAAAAAAAAAGACACAGTCCAAAGGTAAGGAGAAGTAAAAGAATGACTAAAGGCCCTAAGAGGGTGGAAACAAGAGTTAACCAGGGGAAGAATCAAATAATAAATGATACCAACTTTTGGATTTTTCTCATTCTCTCTGGCGCCTGTCCAGGCTTCCGCTGACTTAGACAATGACTCACTAATGATCCCACAATGGTTGAAGTAGAAGCAGCACTCCTCATGTAAGGCCACACATAGCCCTCCGTGCTGCAGGAATACTAAGTCTAGTCCCTGTCTACTTTGTAACACCACTTCAGCCAGAGAATCTATGTTACGCTCCAGGTGGGAAATGGATCTTTCTAGGTGCTGGATATCTTCGTCTATGTCTGCTTTTAAACACTTACAGTTCTTTTCCTGTAATGCCAGTGCAGCTATCCCAGTGCCCACTCTGACTAGTCCTGCCCCCAGAATCAATGCTAAGGCCAAAGGGATATCCCTTTTGTCTCATTAGGCCTCCCTCTGTTTGTCCTATCAAGGCTCTCAGCACTGTTTCCTCTGAATGACAGGTTACACGGGGCATTAATTGAACCAAAATACAGATACCCCAGTCTGGGGTAGAAGAATTAAGAACCACCCCATTCACACAAGGGGTCGGTCCTGTTGAACAGGCCCACCATGCCTGTTCTGAGGGATAATCCTTTTGGAGTGGACTATGGGATGCTTCGATTACAGAGGTATTGATGCAACAAGGGGCCTTTCTCAGGCAGATGCTCTGTTCTGATATAGTTAAAAAAGGTTAAAGCCTGACCTTCCTGAGCCCATCTACATGCAGAGTCCCTTCCAGAAACATTGTATTCTGCTATTAATCCAATGCCTTCATAAAAGTGGAGTCTGGCATTATAACAAACTAACAGGAGGTGGTAAGTTCAGGCTTGGAAGCATTTAATATCTGGAAGATTTTACCATCATTGACCAGAGGGGATCTGCTGATTCTGGTTGTTCAGGAGGGAGCTCTGGAACTAAGGGTCCCTGCGATTGGGTAACTGATGGAAAGGTAGTTGTCAGTCTAGAAGATGTTGGGACCAGTACTGGTTTAGGGGTGCTAGAATTTGATTTGGGCCTACTGCCACTGGTGACTTGCTTGTGGTTGGCCTTATTAGGAGTCTGACTGTAAAGAGTAACCTGGGACTGTAACCCCTGATAATGTGGAGACGGAGACCCCAAGATTTCCCTGCTGCCCATCCCTTGGCATGTTTTCCTTGTCA
>JADRCH010000163.1:1905389-1942007 GCA_019843965.1 Rhynchomys soricoides
GTGAGAAACAGGACACATGGGAAGACACCAACCTCAAAATCACGCCTCCAGAAAAGCAAGCAATTGATAGAAGAAATCAACTTGCAGAATAAGAAAATACTGTTAAACTACTCATTTAACTCAACATTCATTTCCATAACATATAAGGTCACTGAACAGTAGGAAGGCCCTCCACATTTGTAGCGAGGGGATGTTTATATCTTCCCAGAAAAGTCAAAGACGTAAGTGAAATGTGTGTGCACACACAGGCCGTATGTTATCCAAGCTCAAGATAAAGATGATGGCAGAGAAGTAGAGATGAGAACCATGTTTACTCTGGAGTTTGGAAAAGCACATGAGGCGGATGGTGAAACCCTGCATGGTATTTACGGGATGTACAGGACAGAATGAGTAACTTATAGTCTACAGAGTAGCAATACATATATGATTGAAAGCCATTAGATCCTTCAAAATATTATCAGAGGATTTTAAAAAGTTCACAGTGGGAAGGAATAATGCCTGAGCTGATAAACTTATTCCTTAACTTCATCGGATCATTATAAAGGACATAAGTACACTACAAAATCACACTGTTTCTCAAAAGCATGTATGTTATTACAGTGTGTCTACCAAAATGTATATAAGACAGAATAAATAAGTTCACAGTGATTCCCTCCTTAACACCCCAAAGAGTAAGTAACTGCTACTGAGAATTCCAGGAGTGAGACTCACCCAGGAACACCAGGCTGCTGTAGGTCTCCAGCATCACATCCCTGTACAGGGTCCTCTGGGCAGCGTCCAGGTCCTGCCACTCCTCCAAGGTGAAGTCCACGGCTATGTCCTCAAATGACACCAACCCCTGGAATGACATGTTTCTCTTCAGCTATTGGGACAGAAAGTGGGGTCCGTTCTACTCTATGACTATGTGTCATAGCAGGTGACATTTGATTTGTCTCATGGGAGAAAGAAAACTCAGCACCGAGATCTGTTGATGTAAAGATGTCAGAAAATATTGCCAGAGTTTTCCAAAGGATTTCTACATGGGCAGCTTTACCCAGGCTTCCCCAATTAAAATCTCCAGGTCCACTGATTTCCTCCACTTCCTGGAAGGAGCTGGCCCATGAGCCAATGACTTCAGTTTTAAAAGTGTTTATTGAGGCCAGTGGTGGTGCACGCCTTTAATCCCAGCACTTGGGAGGCAGAGACAGGTGGATATCTGAGTTCAAGGCCAGCCTGGTCTACAGAGTGAGTTCTAGGAAAGCCAGGGCTACACAGAGAAACCCTGTCTCAGGAAAAACAACATCAACAACAAAACAAAACAAGTGTTTATTGAATATGGAACAGATATCTGAATTCCAGAAAATGGCCTCAAGGATGAAGATTAGAGGACAAAGGTCATCCTCAGCCACAGAAGCTGGAATACATAAGAACCTGTCTCAAAGCAAAATAGCACGCCTTAAATCTCAGTGGTGGGGCAGCAGAAGCAGGGAGCTTTCTAAGAGTTTGATGCTAGCCTAGTCTACACAATGAGTACCAGGCTAACCATGGCTACACAGTGAGACCCAGCTGCCAAAAAATGTAAAAGGCTTCACATGCATGTTCACAGTGACACAGTTCAATCACAACTAAGTGAAAGTGCTTCTTAGGGGTGAGTACAGGGTTCGTGCTACAGAGAGATGGGGTTGCAGGATCCCGGGAAAAGGAATAGAGCCTGATGTCCCAGGGACAGGATCGTCAAGGCACCAGATCAAACCCCCAAACCCTAGATATGGAGTTTCAGGAATTGGGCGGCGGGAACCATCAGGGACAGAGGGCCAAGGGGCAGAGACAACGGAGAGCCAATTGACTGGGTCCAGACATGGGGTTACCATTTCCCTTCCCGCCCAGCATGACACACGCTCCGGGCCAGAGCCCAGCCGGGGAGAGCTGCAGCAGGGCTCGGGTCCCTGCTGGGATCAGGGACGGGACAGGACGCACGGAGCCCGCCCAGCCCCCACCCCGCAGCCGGGGGACAAAGGGCTGGGCTTCCGGACCTGCCACAGACTCACCATTTCAGGATTCCGGAACACCCAGAGCCCTCACTGTGGTTCTCAATGGGGAAATGTGACACGCAGCGACAGGCAGAACTCCAGACTTCTGGGAGAGGGCGGAACACCTGGACAGGACCCAAGATGGAGAACAGGTGGGACTTTGGCGCAGGAGGTGTTCAGAGACAAGAACTTTGCAAGACTGAAAGCCCGCCTCTCTGTCTGTGTGTCTGATTGGACATTCGTCGTCACCTGGGTTCTCAGAAACAGGGCTTCCGGTCTCACCTTCTCCGACTGTAAAAATCACCAACCATTGGTCAATTTAAAAAATTGACAAGTTCTTGGCTGTTAAGTATTTGAAGGCAGGGCTTCCTGTGGGAAAACCAGCTCCAAACTCACATTTAAGGAGAACCTTCTACTTACAGTTATATCATCTAATATGTATTTATAAATAGAAATAGTATCATGACTTTTTTTCCCCTGAAATAGGGTCTCTCTATGTAATCCTGCTCTGGAACTTGCTATGTCGACTAGGCTGGCTGCTAACTCACAGAGATCCACCTGTCCCTGCATTCCTAGTGATGGGATAAAAAGTGTATGCCTCGTTAATTCCACAAACTGGAGAAGACCACCGACCCAGATCATCAGGGCCAAATTAGTTAAAGCAAGCTTTAAAAATTCACGTCCACGGGCTGTCTCTCCCCAAAGGTATGGTTCAAGAGTTCAGCATTTGGACATGGGGAAGACTGGGGTTTTTATAATTCACAAGCAGGGAATTTACAAATGGAGGATTTGACAGGCAAGTAGCTGGGGTTACAGAAGCAGAACATAAATGTAACAAGTTGGTCATAGTAACTTTTTGAAACAAAAGCATGGTTGCCTTTTCCTGCAACAGGCAGTACAGAACCATTTGTAGCTAAGGTGGGACTTATCCAATCCTTGAGCATATTTACACACAAGCAGGAATGAACCTAGTTTGTCTTTGCTATAGATAGCTCTCAAACCTAAGATGGAGGCAGACTGGTTGTAACTGTCTTTGTTTTGGTTTGGTTTTGGTTTTCCGAAACAGGGGGAAAAAACCATATAAATGTTTCTCTTTCTTTCTTTTTTTTTTTTTTTTTTTCGAGACAGGGTTTCTCTGTGTATCCCTGGCTGTCCTGGAACTCACTCTGTAGACCAGGCTGGCCTCGAACTCAGTAATCTGCCTGCCTCTGCCTTCTGAGTGCTGGGATTAAAGGCGTGCGCCACCACTGCCTGGCCTTGTGTTATTTTTAAATGTGACTTCCTCCTTTGCTCTTCCTATAGTGTCTTTACATGCTGTCAGTAGTGTAATTAAGCATATAAACTCAGTTATTTGACACTACCAAAAAAAATCTCAAAACACCAGGGTGGGCGGACTCACAAAATGCTGTATGATATATACAATAAGAAACAAATATTTAATAATCTTTTGGAAAGAGGAAGTTGGTGGCTGGAATAGACACAGTTTGGTCGAAGTTTACAAAATTGTTGCCAGGCCCAGGAGGACCTGGGTTTGGGGGTTATGGTTTTGTTACTCAACTTAGAGTCACAGCTTGTACCCCAAGAAGCCAGAAATCCACTCTAGTCACCCTCCAGCACCTGAAATGAGATTAAAATTTAAATAGGAAGCCAGGGCTATGCACACATGAGCAGTCCTGGTCAAGGTGTGTTCTGTCCACCACCAACCCGTTATTGTGTGATGGTGTCTCCAACAAGGTAGTCTGACAAGTCACCAGCACCGTGTGAAATTTGAGGCAAGGTTCCTGCTACAATCTCAGTTGTGGCCACAGCCACGGTACCTGTATTGACACGAGAGTGTAGTTCATAGTTCACTTTTTGTGTTATAAACCCTGAGTTTGGACAGCTTTTCAGCATTTTCCTTCTCCCACCATGAGATTCCTGGAAGGTGAGAGGCTTAAAAAGACAGCATAACTCGCTCCATCTTGATTTTCAGATTCCATTTTGTGCCTGACCTACTTTGAGGACCTGGGAACAAAAACTCTTGGACTGAAGGTGCAGACTGTTCCTTCAAGGCTGATGTACACCAGCCTTGTGTAACATCATTGTTCAGCAAGCCTTGATGGATTACAAGCCTTGATGAAAAGTTCCCAAGCCCCAGTTCCCAAGCCCCCACCTGCTTACTCAATCATTTCTGCCCTCAGGATCACCATTTCATAGTCGTCCAGCTTGAGCTGTCTAATTAAAAATGCTTTTTTGCTAATTACATCGGTGTTGTGTCCTGTTGGTCTCACGGGGGTCCCGAGTTGATGGCCCTACAAAGGTTAGTTCTGTTTTGGGGAGTCGTTTCAATAATCTGGTGGTAAGATGAAGGGACACAAGTGTCGTTCCTGCCAGGCTGGTTACAGCTATAGACCTAAGCCACTTCCCAAACATTTTGAAAATTCAGAGTGAACATTCTGAAAAAGGAGGGACATTTCTTTCTAATATATTATTACTATTATATGACACTGCTCTAATGATCTCATCTTTATTTTTAGTCACTTATCTTCAAAAATTATGGTAGTCCCTGACCGGCACACCGCAAAAGCCACTGGCTCACAAAAGCTGTCAAAGCAGCAGGAGGAACCCCCTTTCTGCTCCCACAGGAACTGTCCAAGATGGTGGCTCCTGTTAAAATGAAGACAGTACCAGATCCTCTCAGCCTGCAGCCCTCAGAGGAGTGCAGGAGCTGACCATGACAGTGCTTTGCCTCCCCCACCTCAGCAAGAGCTGCCCCTCAGGAGCTGTCCACAGTAGTGACACACTCTTTCCTGCCTCAGCCTACAGCTTTCCTGATACACCACTGTAGGAACTGTCCCACAAGACCTGTCCACAGTGGCAGCACCTCCTCTCTAGCCTCCCCAACTTCCCCCAGCAGCCCCACAGAGATGGCACTTCAGCAAAAGCTTCAGTGGAGAAGGATTTCCCACATCAACCCAGTCAGCTGCAGGAAAAGGGTGCATGTGTATGAAAAAAAGCCACCAATCCCTGAGCAGGAAAACCCACCAATTGCTGAGCTTCCCACAAAACCCACCAATCCTTGAGCTCCCTCAAGCTCAGGACTTGAAATCCTACCAATCCTCACTCTGGAAATCTCTGCCCTGAGAAGCTCCGCCCCTTCAGAAATCCTATATAAGCACCGTCCCTTTGTCCAGCTCCCTGTTAGCCACTCCTGGGAGCAGAGGGCAGCCATCCCTGGATTCAGCCTTCCATATCCTGGACCCTCCAATAAATCTCTTACATGAGATTCCCTGCCTGGTGTGATGCTCTCGTTGGAAGAAGCCAAGAAAAGAAGCAATGAAGAGAAGAGAAGGAGTGAAAAGGAGTGAGGCCCAGGCTCAGCTGGGGATACCCTTCCCTGGGAGCTGCAATGCCTCTGCTATCAGAGCTATGAGATTCCTGAGCTCCTGTGTCTCAGGACGCCCTTCCACTGAGACACTGTCCCACCTCAGAGCTGTGTGGTTCCTGGGCCCCCATGTCCCAGGATGCCCTTCCACTGGGATACCTTCTCCCTCAGAGCTGTGTTTCCTGGGTTTTGGAGTCCCAGGATACCCACTCATCCAAGCAGAGCTATTTACATTTTGGTGTCGTGACTCCCATAGGCTTTCCTGGTGTCTGTGCTCCCCCTACTCCTGGGGTCTGAGCTGTACCAGAATCCTATCCCTTATCTCCAGCTGACCTGCAGTAAACTCACCTTCCAGCTCACAGAGTAATCAACACCTCATCTGCCAATGGCAATTAGGTAAGCTTTCCCTTCTGGTCAGTGTAAATGCTTCCGTGAGTCTGAGGAAGTGACCGTTGAGTGTCCAGCACTCCTCGGGTACTGTTGGAGGTGGAGGTACCAGCCATGGTCGTTAAGGCTACAGCTGGCCCTCTTCACTGACACCCATTCTCTCACCGTTGAAGCCGCAGTTCTGCAGTCTCCTTAGGCCACCCCGGGCCATGGTGCCCCTGCTTGGCCTTTCCTCACCTTCCTAGGGCTGCCTATCTCACAGCTCCTCTAGGCCCTCGTGGCTTTTACAACCCCATCTCAAACCTTTCCTATGGAGGAGACCTCTATACGAGCTTGATTCTTGCTCTTTCTATGAAAGTCCTGGTACCAGGCACCGAGACCCTTGCTTAGCCAGGCTAAGCTGTCCTCTGTTTAGTTGTGATGACCACTGAACAGCTTGGTCCTTGTTTTGTTCTCCCTGAGCCGGAGGACACCCATGCTACAGGCTGCGATGACATTTCACTTCCCCTTTCTCATCCCTAGGAATGGTATTCTTCCCACCCTGTCATTCCCTTGGGGTGCCTCTTAAAAGACCCCCAACCTGAACACCTGTAACCTGACTTGGAGAGCCCTAAGTTTATTCCCCTGTCCAATAAAATGTGGCTTCAATATCCCTTAGTCAACGTGAATGGTCACCTAACAGCACTCTTGATCCTAATATTAATCGGATGTTTACAAATACCGAGTAATCAGGGAAATGGAAAGAGATTCCCCATTCCCTATTTCTCTTTTCTTCAAACCCTGCTTGTCTCTACCTTACCCTCACTCAAGTTACCATTGATGGCTCTGTAAGTTTGTTGCAAAACAGAATCAGAGGCCCAATTTAGCAAAAGGGGAGGAAGTGAAGGAGTAGGCCAGCTGCAACATGCACACACCCAGCACACACTCCTTGCTGGCTGGTCAGTCTCAGCTCCCTCCTGTAGTGTCCTCTGTCTAGAGTCAGACATTGCCACTTTCCTGTCTCCAAGCCTTCTGTGTTCTCGTCTTACTGGATTCAGTTTTACAGGATTTCAGGGGGCCTTTTAGGTATGAGGGACATGAGACTGGTCTATGCTGTTCCATTAAAATCTGGCTCTGGAGTTGGTATGGCTCCCCTCCTCTAGACCTAAGTATGCTTGTTTAAATGTTTCCTCTAATATCTCTGTCCCATATCAGGTGAGCCACCTGACTATGTGACAGAGAAAGGAGAGAAAAGCAAAATGAAGGGACAGATTAGTCACAACAGGGACTCTTGCTACTCATCTCCACTCTGTAGGCTTGGGTTTAATTCTTGAAACTTGCTAAGGCATATGATTAAAATCCTGTAAAATCTCTAACAAAGGGGTTAACTTAAAACTTGTGACACCAGGGTAGATACTTAATAATCTACAGATAGGTAATCTTGAAGAAGCGTGAGGATTGTTGCTATCTTAGCCACTGTTCCCCGCCTTATTCCCCAAATTAGGATGGAGGCAGCCACATGGCTGACAGCGATCTTTGCTAGAGCTGACTTTGAAAGCATGGACTTTTGCAATCTCACTCTCACATGGCATAAGCCAACCAAGAGAAAAACAGCTTCTAGCTATGAGGCCCAAACCTGATAATTCTTCCACTATTTTTGATCACACTAATAAACCCAGATTCCTTCCCTTCCTCTTCAGCCTCTCTGGTTTCCCTTTCTTCTCAGCAACAGGCTGCCCATCCAGTCAGGGCTAGGCAGTCCCAGACCAGGACCCTAAATGGGGGGCATCCTAGCTAGGAATCAATTTATAACTTGCCTCCTGGCCAGTCTCCACAAAGCTGCTCTTAAGGCTGTAAATTTTGAAAAATTTCAGAAGGTCATCCAAGATAAATATGAAAATCCATCACAATTCCTAGACCAGCTAGCCAAACAAAAACCCAGGCTCCCTCATCTCCCTAAGACCAAGAACCTCAATGTTCCTATTTCTGAATGTGGTCAGGAGCTTCACTAGGCTTGGGTCTGTCTAAACCACCCAGACCATGTTCAAGGTGCCAACAAGAAACACTGGGGTGTTGACTGCCTCCATGTCCCTCGTGGCATTGGGACATCAAACCCTGATAGCCTTTCAGCCAATCTCTTTGGTCTAGCTATGGACAACTGAGTGGGCCTGGGCTCCCTCGGCCTGACCACTGCCATCTCTGACCTTGGGTAATTATCACAGTATCAGGGTATTCAACCTTCTTCCTTCTGGACATAGGACCCACCTGTTTTCCATTCCTCTATCGTTGGAGTAGGGGACAGCCGTACCAGGCTCACCAACCCCACCACTTAACTGTGTATTTAGGGGTATCCCCTTATCCATCCCTTATGGTACCAACTCGTCCCATCCCCTTGCTGGGAAGAAACCTTCTAGACAAAATGGGAGCTTGTTTCTTTTGCTCCCCACATCTGCTTGACCCCAGACTCACCAGGCATCCCGCTCCTCCCCTTCCTCCAAGCTACACACTGATGCCAAGCCAGGTGTGGCCCTGTGGGGACAGAATGACATGGTTCCTGCCCCTGGGACAGGGGCCCAGTGTGAGTGTCCAGGCGTGTGGACAGCTGCGCTGCTGTGGGTGTAAGGCTTGTTTGTGTAATAATGTACATATTTCACATTCCTCCCAGGACTGTCCTCCTTGTTAATGTTAAGGACTCCATTATTAGAAACAACAGAGCCCAGGAGGTGAGGGTGTGGCTACATCTCAGCAAAATGGTAAATGCTGGGACCTCAAGGACAGCCCTTAAGGCCAGGGGAAAGATCTCTAGATATATGAGTTTGAAAGTATATAATTTTGGGGAGATGGAAGAAGCGCTGCACCGCGCTGCAGGTCGGCGCTGTTGCTCTGTTTCGGAAGGCAGCTGGGGGTGAAGCCGCCCCAGGCTCACATCCTCCCTGCTTGTCCACTGCCCGGAAGAAATGAGCCCTGGTTTGGCGCCAAGTAAGAGCACAGTTTATGTATCCAACTTGCCTTTCTCCCTAACAAACAATGATTTATATCGGATATTTTCCAAGTATGGCAAAGTTGAAAAGGTTACTATAATGAAAGACAAAGATACTAGGAAGAGTAAAGGTGTTGCATTTATTTTGTTTTTGGATAAAGACTCTGCCTTAAACTGCACCAGAGCAATAAATAATAAACAGCTATTTGGTAGAGTGATAAAGGCAAGCATCGCTATTGACCACAGAAGAGCAGCTGAGTTCATCCGCAGGCAGAACTACTTTGATAAATCTAAGTGTTATGAACGTGGGAAAAGCGGACACTTAAGTTATGCCTGTCCTAAAAACATGCTAGGAGAACGTGAGCCTCCAAAGAAGAAAGGAAGGAGAAAAGGAAACTCCCTGAACCAGAAGAAGAAATTGAGGAAGTAGAAGTGAGTGAAGAAGAAGGGCAGGATCCGGCTCTGGACAGCCTCAGTCAGGCCATAGCGGTCCAGCAGGCCAAAATTGAAGAAGAGCAAAACAAATGGAGACCCAGCCCAGGGGGTCACTCAACCTCAGCTGATTCTAGACGGCCAAGAAAAAAGAAAAGTACAAACTTCAGTGATGAAGAAGAACTTAGTGATTAAAATCGTATTTATTCTATAAATATTATTCAAATAAAATCTTAGTGTGCCAGAAAAGAAAAGAAAGTATATAATTTCTCAACGATGCAAAAATAAAGGATGCAATATGAATTACATGAGGGGCTTCATAAATCTAAAGGAAAACAGGCAGCTGCACTATGAGCCAGCTTGTCAGAAAGATACAAAGGCAGGCAGATTCCTGAGTTCAAGGTCAGCCTGGGACACCGCATTAGGCCCAGGTGTGGTAGAAACAGTAATTTCACCCAACTAGCTTTTCGTTTGTGCTTAACAAAGGCAGACAGATCTCTGAATTCTTTTGCAATGATAAGAAAAAACTGTATGCTTGCTGTCTCTTAAGAATCAAAGGTCATGGCATGGAGAGATGGCTCAAAGGTTAAGAGCAGTGACTGCTCTTCCAGAGGTCCCGAGTTCATTTCCAAGCGCCCACATGGTGGCTCACAACCATCTGTAATGGGATCTGATGCCCTCTTCTGGTGTGTCTGAAGACAGCGACAGTGTATTCATATACCTAAAATAAATAAATAATTCTAAAAAAAAAAAAAAAAAATCAAAAGTCGCGAAAACGAAATGGCGGAGGCAGCGGTGCTGGCGTGGGTTTAAGGCTCCCATACCGAGTGGAAGGCGCTGCGGTGTGCCTCGGCTAGGTGCTCCGTGCGCGATGTAATCCACCGACACTGCCAAGAACAAGAAATTTCCGTGGAATGCTTCTTTGTGAAGTGCAATGAAGTTCTTGTAGCTGCCGGTGATGAGGTGCAGCATGGAGCTGTGTACAGCTTGGGGCCCAGACTTCTAAGAAGGAAAGGAGATTTTGAGTCTATGCTTCGAGCACTTGGTGACAACCAATAGAGAAGCCTGCGGGATCTCAGTGGGAGGAGATTACAAGATGTCAATCATGAGAAAGAGATGGCCCAGTGGGTAAAACAGTAAGCTGAGCGAACAGAGGCGCCTGGAGAGACTGCAACCAAAGCTTGCAGAGCCTGCGCACTGCTTCACCAGCCCCGACTACTGAGGCGGTGCCGTGAGATGGCTGAGCATCTGGAGAATTCCTCAAAAGTATGCAGGCTGCCTCCAGCAAGATGGTATCAGCAGAAATCATTGAGACTCGAAAACTGCCTAACAAGTCAAAAATGGACCAGGGAGCTGGTGCAAAGGAAAGGAAATGCTTTTGATTGGGCATGGAAGGACTAGAGGTTGCCGAGGGATCCAGTACTGGCAGCTCAGATGATAGCTCAGAGGATGACAGTGAAGATGCTCCTGGGGCTTCGGAGCTGAGCTGCTGTGCTGGGGGATGGGGAGTAGGGGTGAGGGGAATGACAGTAATGGTGTAGAGGTGGCAGCCGACTATCCTGGCAGTCCTCAGAGCTTGGGATCCGGTACACACTCTGAGTCACCTGAAAAGCTTCAGAACCCCATGACTGGGCCTGGGCAGGGCATTTTGGAGAACACAGGAACTGAGCCAAAAGAGATTTCTGCCAGGGAGCACAACGAGAGGAAGTCACAGGAACAGAGGAGACCCCAGCAAGGAAGGAAACAGAGTTCTGAGCCCACAGAAAAGGACCCAAAGTCAGGAATGACTGGAGGGGACAGAGCTGCCATGGCTTTGTCTGGAGAAGATAGGAAAAGCATCCCTGCTGCTAACCTGGAGGGAAAGAAACTCAGGAGACACAGCTCTTGGTCTGGAAGCTGTGGATCTGTCAGCATTCAGCACTGCAGCTGAGTTGGAGTCACTGGGTTTGGAGAGGCTCAAGTGTGAATTGATGGCCCTTGGACTGAAGTGTGGAGGGATTGGGGGGACCCTGCAGGAGCACCCAGACAGGCTCTTCTCTGTCAAAGGAGTTCATTGACCCAGCTTTATTTGCCAAGACTTCAAAAGGGAAGAAGTGACTTTCCACAGCACTCTCCTGGTGTTTGACACTTCCTCCAGCGTGATAGACTTGTGGCCAATGTTCCTTCTGATACTAAAAGCCAGTTTTTTTTATTTTTTTGTTTTTTCTAGACAGGATTTCTCTGTGTAGCCCTGGCTGTCCTGGAACTCACTCTGTAGACCAGGCTGGCCTCAAACTCAGAAATCCGCCTGTCTCTGCCTCCCAAGTGCTGGGATTAAAGGCGTGCTCCACCACTGCCCGGCCAAAAGCCAGTTTTTTAGTCATTCGGTTCTAACTAGTCTCTTTTCAATGGTACCTGGGCTTGAGGTTTTCATAGGAGGAGAAAACTCTGTATGTTATTTTTCTTTCTTTTTGGTGTTTTTAAAAGAGACTTACTCTGTAGCCTAGACTGATCAAGAACTGTGTAATTCACTTTAGTCTCAAACTTGCAGTGATCCTCCTGTCTCAGGCATGAGCCACTGCACCTGCTTTGTCAGAGGTTTATACATTTCTTTGGCTTTATATAGTGTGTCACTTGGGTAAGATATGTTTAAGAAATGTATTTGTGTAACCCAAAGCAGTCAGGTTTGTTGACACAGTTATTCATAACTTTCATTTTAAAAACTTGTTTCTCTTTCTAGTAGTGTGTGTAAGGCTGGAGCCTAGCTGCTTCCAGGCCTTTCACACTGGGGATTTTTATTCTAGCTAGGGGCCTATGTATTTTGCTCGATTTTCAAAGAATCAGTTTTTTGGCTTGTGGATTTTTTCTCAGTTGTCGATCTTGTTGGCTTTTGAATTTTTTTTAAACTTTTTTATTTTCATACTTTATTTACCTTTCAAATGTTTCCCCCTTTCCAGATCTCCCCTTTGGAACCTCCCTATTCCCTCCCCCCTCCCCTGCCTCTATGGGGGTATTCCCCCACCCACCCACCCACACTCATCTTCCCTCCTTGGCATTCTCCTCTACTGGGGCTTCTAACACCCTCAGGCCCAAGGGCCTCTCCTCCCCCTGATGGCTAACAAGACCCTCCTCTGCTGCATATGTGGCCAGCACCATGGGTTCCTCCATGTGTATTCTTTGGTTGGTGGTCCAGTCTCTTGGAGCATCGGGAGGTCAGGCCAGTGAACACTGTTGCTCCCTCCATGGGGCTGCCAACTCCCTCAGCTGCTTCAGTCCCTTCTCCAACTCCTCCATCTGGGATCTCATGCTCAGCCCAAAGTGAGCTGTGAAAAGCTGTGAAAGCTGTGAAAGCTGGTTGCTGTGAAGTGAATTTTGGGTATTCCGAACTTTTGGGCTAATAACCACTTATCAGTGAGTACATACCGTGTTCATTCTTTTGTGACTGAGTTACCTCACTCAGGATGATATTTTCAAGTTCCATTCATTTGCCTAAGATTTATTTATTTATTATATGTAAGTACACTGTAGCTGTCTTCAGACACTTTGTCTTCTCTCCCCCGCGCCACTCTTCCAGACCTGAGTGCTCTTAACTGCTGAGCCTCTCTCCAGCCCCCTGACTTTTGAATTTTATTTCCTCTTCTATATGCCTTTCATTTATCTTATCATTCTTCTTCATCACTGATTATAGATTTTATTTCTATTATTATTATTATTATTATTATTATTATTATTATTATTATAGTGTACTGCCCAATTAGCAAATGTTTGTATTTCTCTAAATGCTTTATTGATACTGACTATTCAGGACAGAAGTACCCGGCATACTATTTATGACTGACCCAGGATAGGGCCTGACATGATGGCCATGCTGAGGGCTGTTGGAAAGAACATCCACTCGGTTGGCAGCGGCGTGTGTTCTGGAACACCTGTTATGTGAGGGGTTGGTCAGGTCGTTCCGATGACCTGCCTTTGCTGGTTTATTTTCATAAGGAACTAAGAGAAAACTCAAATCTCGATTATGATTGTGAGAATTGCCTTTTTTTTTTTTTGAGACAAAAATAACTTCATTAGCATTTGCTAAGTTGTTATTTGTATATTAATTCAGTGATCTTATATACATATGTTTCTGCATTGCCTTAAAATGTCTGGCTTTGATGGGCTTTGGATTTTTTTTTCTATCTGATAATTCACACATGGATACAGTGTGTCCTGATCATGTCCACAGGGTCTCACTCTCTTCTAAGGGTCTGAAAATCACTCAAGAAGACTCCAGACTTAGATAGTATGAAAAAAAAAAAGAGCATTTATTCTGCAGAAACATCCAGCATGTGGTGTGTGTGTGTGTGTTGTCAACCATTCTCTAAAATAGCGACCCCAGACAAAGGCATGCAGGCCTTCTTATAGGGAACCAGAGGGAACTCTCTAGAAGGATTAGGTAATCTAAAACTTCATGGGTGAGTGCTAGGGGATCACAGGTAGTCAGTGGTCTGTATTTCTACATCATGAACGTTTAACTCTGTGATGACATAGAGCTGCCCATGCAGATGGCCCATTCTGAGATGAGATATTTCCTCATTTCTGTGGTTATCCCCAGGCTGTTCTTTGGGAGGGGTTTTATGATCTTGTTCTGGATTTTTATAGTCTGTTTCTAGAGCTGGTGTCTTATGACCTAGTTTCTGGGACTTAGGATCTATTCTTGGAGACCTTACGGCCTCTCTTGAAATCAGGCATGGTCCTTAAATGGAAACAAATAGGGTTTATGTTGTCTTTTCACTCCAAGGTCCAGTTGGCCACTCCTCAGGATACTTATCTGGGACTGGATATAAATCCTACACACAAGGCCGTCACTCCCCCCAGCCACCCCCCAAAAAAGAAAGAAAAAAGAAAAAGAAAACCAAAACACCAAAACCAACCAAACAAAACCCCCATCTAATCCAGTTACTTCCAGTCCCTACCACCAGAGATGAGATTCTATCATTTCTAGGGATGGCTGGCTTCTTATGCTCTTGGATTCTCTTACTCTTGTCTCACTCATCCTTTACATGAGGTGGCCCATGGCTTCTCTCATGAACCACGCCCGTGCCCGTTGCCAAGGCTTTCATAGACTTCGACAGGCCCTCCTCCAAGTCTCAGCTGTACACCTTCCAGACTTAACACCTCCTCCTCTCTCCACGTCACTAAAAAGGAAGGATATGCTCTGGGAGTCTTGGGTTGCCAGCTACAACCTTCCTTTGCCCTTGAAAAAATTAGAACATTCTCCATAAGGATGGGTCGCTTGTCTTCTAGCCCTGGCTGCAGCCGAACTTCCTATACATGAACTGAGGAAGTTAACCTTGGAGTCATCTGTCACTGTCCCCACAACCTAGCCCACCTCCTGACATACAAGGTTCTCTAAAGCTACTGCTTTCAGAGTTCTCTCCCTTCAGGTAGCATTAGTAAAGAATGCTACCCTTACCCTTCAGCCATGTCCACATCTCAACATTACAAACTGACTTGAGTTACTGACGTGGCTCCCTCGGAATACGTAAGATCATTTGTTTCTGCTGGCTTTTGACACCTATCATATTCGTTTCCAAATTATGGAGGCTGCCTCTCCAGCAGCTTCTTCACTCCACTTGCTCTAACCATTTGCCTCTCCTTGTCTACTGGGTAAGGAGCCTTCCTCTGGCTGCTGGAGCCTGTTTTGATCTCCAAAGCCTCGCAATGTGAGCGACTCTCTAGTTACTAAAGCACTTGATCCTTCCCTCCACTGGAACCCTCCCCGTTTCCTTTCTTTCTTCCACTCAGAGCTGCCTGATAAGCCCACAAATTCCTTAAGCCCCTCTGGGCCTTTATGACCTTGTGTCTCGTGTCTCTCAGCTCTGTCCTGGAAGTTCCATAGCTTCTCCATTCCCTCCTGGGCTTCTTTGTCTCTCAGCTCTTACTTGGACCTGTCTAGCAGAGTTCATTTTGCGACCCTTTCTCTCTTCTTCCATAGACTCAGATTTTATTGAAGTCTCACTTTGTTGCCATAAACAGATTGGCCTCAGTACAGTTCAAATGGCTGAAATGGGCATGCTCGATTTTCAATGTTGGCAATTTCTGTCATTGCACAAACAAATGATCCAAAAAAATCTTTTACATTCTAATTAAGGACTCATGTCACCCCAGATGGGACACAGGGGCATTGGTAAACTTGACTATGGCACTTGCCACAGCTGCTTATCAGGGACAATCAAAGTACAGAGGGTACACATGAAAGGCTCCATCTGCCTCTCTTCCAGGGAGGGCCCCTCTCAAAGAGACACGGAGGCCGCTGTCGGTGCAATTTGCAAGAGGTTTAGGTTTTATTAACCAGAGCTCCGGGCCGCCCTGCACCGTGAGGAGAGGTGACCCCGTGGACTTTTACACAAGTATTTTTATACATTTTAGACGGTAGAATACAAGCACAGTAACCCAGTGTCTTTTCATTGGATAGGGCTCTTAACCTTCAAACTCATTGGTTCGGGCCTGTGAGAGGGTTATCTTGTTCTTGCAGCTCCTTTGTGGTCCGGTGAGTTGGGGTCCAGCACAATTACTGGAAAGGGGGTTGGGCGCATTCCAGGAGGCGGGGTAGGGCGTTGGAGCTTGGTCCCTTCTATCTGATCTCTTTTTCACACATCCCACTCTTTCAACCCCTAGGTATAGACTCAGTAAAAGTGGTCCAAAGCTCCTCGAAAGCTCTCACATCCATAACATCACCTCTTTAGATGATACTGATCCCCCTTCCCTGTCACAGCATCTTTTATTTCAGACCTTAACCTCTGCACATCAGCTAGATTTACTAAAAGCAAAGAGAGGTGGTCTTTGTCTATTTCTTGGGGAGGAACACCACTTTATGTTAACAAATCAGGTATAATTGTCAGGGTCCATGATTTGCTGAAGAATGGTATCCTGAACTCAAATAGTATGTAAATGCAGAGTGTTTTATTCTGCAGAAGTCTAGCATGCTGGGGTCTCCCATTATCAAGATAGAGAGACCCCGAAGTGAGCTTACAGGCCAATTTAAAGCACATTAGAGGGATTGCAGGGTAGGTGACCTCTATCTTAATCTGTTGTATCTATCTCTACAGAAATTCCAGAACCATTACTGGGGAGCGGGGCTGGAAACTGTTTCTGGGGAAGTCTGGAAACTGCTGCTGACCCATTGTCCTTGCATCAGGGCAAGTGGCAGGGCTGCTTCTGACTAGCTGCCTGAGCCTGGGCTTCCCCCCGCCCCCCAAGTAATTGATTTGCCTGGGCTTGCCCAGTTCTAAGGGTTAGTCTCCTAAACTGCCAGTTTGAAGCCTGTCATGGAGTCAGCCTAGCTTTCTCATAATAAAAGATCCAATGCTCTAGATGTTAGCATTCTGTCTAAACTCCACCCCACAGTTACCTGGCAACAGCCAGGTAGACCTGGTCCACTATAAAAGGAGCTGCTTGCCCCCTCCTCTCTCTCTTGCTCTCTTGTTTCTCTGCTTCCCTTCCCCCTCTCTCCAGATGCTCATGGCTGGCCTCTCTCTCTCTCTCTCTCTCTGCCTTTCTCTGCCTCTACTACCCTCTTAGCTCCCCTCCCCATGCCCTGAATAAACTCTGTTCTATGCTATACCGTGGTGTAGCCGTCCCTCAGGGGAAGGGATGCCTTAGCACGGGTCTGCTGAGACACACCCTTCTCCCACGCCCGACTAGATTACCATGGAACGTATCCCTTCCCTCTTTACCTTTTTATAAACACATCACCAGACAGACAGATCTCCAAAAAACCTTAAGAAAAAGCTTCATGCCTCTGGCCAGGGGATCACTGACAATCCAGTATGGAATGGGATGCTACCCTTCTTAACCCCTTCTCTTTTTCTTATTAATTGTACCCCGCCTTATAAAATTCTTATCTAGACTTCTCCAACAACAAATACGAAGGATTTCTAATCAGACCTTTAAGTAGTTGAGATTATAGTGTTACCAATCCCTTGCTATGGAGCCAGGGGCTTGCAACACTCAGTTATATCCTGAGAGCAATAATCAAACTTGCCCCAAGGACCTCCATGCTCCTGATTAGGAGGAAGCAGTCTGATAACACCACCCCCTTTCAAAACCCTTCTCCCTTTCTAACCTCTGGTTATTTATTAAACAAAGAAGGGGGGAATGTAGTTCCTGAGTTGTGCACCACAAAAGCTGTTTGAGCCACAAAAGCCTTAAAAGATGCGGCAGGCCCCCTCCTTCCTGCCCACAGTAAAATGTCCCACAGGCGCTGTCCAAAATGGCGGCTCCTCTCAAAATGGCGGCTCCTCTCAAAATGGCGGCACCACAACAGCTCTGCCTGCCCCTCAGGAGCTGTCCATGTTGCCTACTTTCGTTTCTGCCTCTGCAGAAGCTGCCGCTCAGGAGCTGTCCATAGTGGACACCTTCTCTGCCTCAGCCACCTGCCCGCATGAGGAGGTGTCCATGGTGACAAAACCTTCTTTTCTGCCTCAGCCTACAGCTTTCCTGAAACACCACTGCAGGCAGTGGCACGGAAGCTGTCCACAGTGGCAGCACCTCCTCTCTTGTCTCAGGATGCTATTGCATCTGTCCCCCCTCAGAGCTGTGTGGTTACTGGGCCACCATGTCTCAGGATGCCCTTCCACTGGGATACCTTCTCCCTCAGAGCAATGTGGTCCCTGGGCTTCCGAGAACCAGGATACCCCTCCCCCATCTAAGCAGAAAGACAATTAACTAGAAGGGGTGTCCTTATGTGTGTGATACTAAGTTTTTGGATTTTACAGCGGTGTACACGTAGGTTTGTGGACAAGTATGTATCATGATGCATATGTGGAGTTCTACTATCTGTGTGTTCTCTACTGAAAATGTGGGATCCAAGAACTGAACTCAGATCATCAAGTTTAGTAGCAAGTGCACTTATCTGATGAGTTATCCCTCAGCCCTAGTGATACTGAGCTTATGTGGTATTTTTTGAACATAAATCCCATGCTTTCTAAATTATCCTCTGTCTGTGTGTGGTGGTGGCATCTTGTAGTGTCCAAGTAGCAACATTGGGTTTTCACTTAAAAATGTTTTAATGAAATACTATGGTTTTATGAAAAAATATTTTTATGAAAACTTATCAAACAAAACTTGATGATCACAAGCTGTGATGAGTAAGCATTATTGAAGTGATACACAATCATTTTTCCTACAGAAGAATATCTAATACTCATTGGGTGCTAATCACACATCTATACCACAGTTCCAATGTTCCCTAGTCACAATGTACAAACTTAAAAGACTGGACGATCTATAGCCTTCACTTCTAAAGCAGTGCTGATTTTACATATGTGTGCAGTATACATGTATATGTATCTGCATACCAAAGTTCAATGTTGGGTGTCTTTCTCAACTACTCTGTTCCTTATTTTTTGAGACAGGGTCTCTCATTGAACCTGGAGCAAGCTCACCACTTTAGCTAAACTGGCTGGCTATCAAGTCCCAGAGATTCTCTTCCATCTCCCTAATACTGGGATTACAGACATGCACTACCACATTAGGCCTTTAGGCATGGGCTAGATCACCGACTGAACAGTTTCCCCATTCCCTACCTCATTTTAAATAAATAGAAGCATACTGTGTTTCCATATGGCCCATGTACTCTGTCATCCATTAAATACTTTCTTTTAATGTTTTCCTTTCGTATGGTACATGTCACAGCTGATGTATCAGTATCGATGTGCAGTGATCATTGGCTGTTAGGAGGACTGAAACCAGAGCCTTGTGCACAGTACCAAGTTGTATCCACCACCACAGTACATCACATTAACAGAGGATTATTGTCTATAGGTCATCTCTTGTGTTATAAGTCCAGTCCTAAGTACCAACAAACACATTAACAGCATAGATCCACAATCACAGTAATATACAGAATTTTCGGTCCCTAAAATTTTCTCCAGTTCTAGAGCAGGAGCTCTGCCAGTATGGCCCTAACCACTAAGGCTTTTGTTTTGTTTTTGTGGTAGCAATATAACAATGCTTTCCCAGAGGATGTAGCACTAGATTAGAATGCAGGAAGATCCCCTGTCATCTCATATCCTATGAAAGCATAAATAATGCAGAATCTAAGATGGGAAATACAGGAATGAATCTACAGAGCAGTGTGGCAGTAGGATCAAAGATTATCTAGAAATCATGAAGAAATTTTTGGACTCACAAATACATTCAGATCTCCGCACTTTCCACACTAATTGTGGTGGATTGAATAAGCTTGGCTCATGGGAAATGACACTATTAAGAGGTATGGCTTTGGAATAGGTGTGACCTTGTTGGAAGAAGTGTGTCACTGTGTAGGTGGGCTTTGAGGTCCTACGATCAGGCTCTGCCCTGTGTGAAAGAGACCCTCCTCCTAGCTGCCCATGAGACAGCCTTTTCCTGGATGCAGTCCGATCAAAATGTAGAACTCTCAGCTCCTCCAGCATCATGCCTGCCTGGATGCTGTCATGCTTCCCGCAATGATGATAATGGACTGAACCACTGAACCTGTAAGCCAGCCCCAGTTGCTTTGGTCATAGTGTCTCTTCACAACAATGGAAATCCCAACTAAGTCACTTCAACATAATTTGAATACAACCAGAGTTTTGGTTCTGAGAACTTCAGAGGTGGCTTGTATATAGACATGCGTGGATGTTGAAAAGAAGTTCCAGCGACCGCCTTGGACCATGTGTGAGGTGCCATCTCTGTCTGGGATGCTGGATTACTTGATGTAGGCAACTCATGACTGACATAGGAGTAACATGGACTCTCAGCCCTTCACTTCACACTTTACACTCCATCCACTTGCATCACTCCTAATGATGTGTATGCAATAGGCTTAATGAACCCAACTTGGATCATTCTTGGACAAAAGTAGTTACTACTTGCTGTATACAAATGTGGATGAAAATTTGGTTCCTAGGGTAAAGAAAATCCTCAAACTTATCTTCTAACTTCTATTTTTCTTCTGACAAGGTTGTGATAAACAGGACAGATAGTGTTGTATATTCATCCAGGAGAATTGAAGGCAGCTATTGTTTGCTCAATTTCAGCATGCTTGGCCCCTGATTTTCAAAATAACCCACACCCACACACACACACACACCACTAACTTGTGAACTTATGGAATTGATGCTGACACATCAACTCCACTCAAGACAGCGGTCTTCAGACACCTAATGTTGCTGTGGGCTGTAATATTGCTGAGTTTGCAGGTTTTCCTTCCCACTGTATGGTTCCTGCTTTCCTTCCTTCCTTCTCTTCTTTGTAATTTGTAAGCAGAACTCTGGCAAAACACTTTTAGAGTTCTTGGCAACCAAATATTGCCGTACACAAATATGTATCATTTCCTTCACCAATAAAAATACTTCCCTTTGCCTGATATTTTGTTGATCTGTCTCATTTAAGAGAATATTTAAGCATCCTCATATTTTATATAGCATAATTGCTAGTGGGCACTGGGCCAACTATGAAAACCCCTTATAGTTTCAAGTATGTACATTCCAAGGACAGACAAGTGTTTTTTATATGTGTGTGTGTGCGGACAAGAACTTGCCAAGGCACACCGGTCCCCTGAATTAGAGAACACAGGGTTTAAAAATAAAATAAATTAAAAATTAAAAGTCTTTCTTATTTAGGTCACAGTGGCTTCAGGAACATAAAAGGCAAGCACCTGCTTCTCCTCCTTCCAAAGCCAATCAACAGACAAATATTTACAACAGGTTCTGTGCATGGCATTCTGTTTCGTGTGGCTGTTTTAACTATACAGATGAATACTGAGTTTTGAATAGATTCATATCACCACAGTGGTCTAATGTTGTCCTTATGCATCATGCTTAGATTAAAAATGTTGTTGATCTATAATTAACTCTATATTTAGCACAATGAACTGTTCTTCTTCACTGTTTTTCAGCAAAATGGAGATGCTACTTCTGTATCAAACATCTTTGCATTTGAGATTTATGTGCTGTAAACACAAATGCAATAAAGCAGTTCCCAGTGCCAAGAGCTATATCTAGTGGGAAACAGAAAATTTCAGGACTGTCTCCTAAAGCACCAATATTATAGCATGGTAAGAGTGCTGTCTGGAGTGGGTAGCTAGCTATTCCTTCATACTATTGGCAGCCAGTGCTCTTTCTATCTGTCCTCAAGCTGGAAAGTTCATGCAATGGCAACGTGGTTGTCTGAAAGAATGTTCTCCAAAGGCTTATGTATTTGAGCACTTTCGTCCCCAGCTAGTGGCGATGTTTGGGGGAGGTTTAGGAAATGTGGCATTGTTGACAGAAGTGTAACTGGACGCGGGGTTTGGGAGCCTAAAGACTGTCAACAGTTCCAGGTTTCTCTCTCTGCTTCACGTTTGCCTTAGAAGATGTGAGCTTGCAGCAGCCTATTCCAGCTGCGATGATTGCCAACTCTACCTGACAGAACAGACTCTAAGCCTCTGTTAAGTATAAGCCAAAATAAACGGCTTGTTCTATCAGTTTCCTTGGTCATGGTGTTTTATCACAGCAATGAAAAGTAACTCATATAGCAGGTTACTAGACTCTCAGTCCCCACTCCCTTCCCTGACAGTCTCAGACATTTCACATGAAGGCATAATATTCAGCCTGCGTGTGCGCGCGCGCACAAACACACACACACACACACACGTTCTAACCAGGTATCTCTGCTATGTCTTTCTTTCTGGGACTATTCCCATGCTTGCTGAAGAATCATACTAGTATGTCACTAGGCATACTCACATAGCCCTGAAAGACCTTTAGAAGAAACATTGGTATGATATAGACATAGGGATTCAATTAAAGGTAAATCTCCAAATAACTTCAGGGTGGCCGGCCAAATGAAGGATAAGTTGTGAATACTGTTTTCTCATAGATAACCATCCTGACGCACTCCTGCCCTCATAAACAAGAGTAATTTGTATATTTCAATGGTCATAATTGCTTCACACTTTCCTATATAACTTTTAATATCCACCACATTCCAATTAAATTACCACATCTAGTAACACGTTTAATGATACTTTCTAAAATATTTTCCTCTTTAGACACACCAGGGACTATATTACATACATACATATGCATGCCATATAATATCACTTAGGGTGAGAATTTACCATTTTTCAACCTTTTACATCAACCTATGGCATTTTACCACTTTTGTTCAAGGCATACCCTGAGGGGCCTATACTAGGAAAGGAAATGTATATAGTCTTCAGAAGATAACATTTGGCAAACATACTTCTTTTTTTAAAAAAGAAAGATCTATTTTTATTTATATGTGTACACTGTAGCTCTCTTCAGACACCAGAAGGGCATCAGATCCCATTACAGATGGTTGGGAGCCACAATGTGGGTGCTGGGAATCGAACTCAGGACCTTTGGAAGAGCAGTCAGTGCCCTTAACCACTGAGCCATCTCTCCAGCACAGTAAACACACTTTTATCTTTGTTTTTGTCCTACACAAAGGAACAAGGAATGAAAGGGACGTAACTGCAGCATCAGTATTCCAGTCAACAGGATGAAATGAGAGGTGTTGATGTCAAGGACTTTACCTTCGTGGGCAGCTGGGAACAATTATGCACTTACTTTTACATTTCTATACTAAAATGCTTCCCCCCACCCCCACCTTTCCCACCACAGGTCTTTAGCTTATCTACTATGGTTTTCGATTTTGTGTTTTTAGGGGATTTCCGAATGTGCCAATGTGTGTGTCTCTACATCTGTGTGTGTTTCTTGGGCTCTTTCTTTGGCTCTTTGTTTCTCTGCTCATTTGCTGTCCTATTCAGGTTTATTTGTTTTTATTTTAACTTCTTATGTTCTTTTTAGAAGATGCCTGTTTGTTTTCTAATGAGAGAGCAGGAAAGGATGCGAATTATCTGGGAGGAATGGGAACCTTAATTCAAATACATTGTATGACCTCCCAATCTATTTCATCTTTAAAAAAAAAAAAATTTAATTTCAGTAAACAAACGCTCCAGTTGGGCACACCAGCTCTGTTCTGTAAACACCCTAGAAATAAGTTCTTCCTCTCACTCTGGGATAGTTTTATAACAGTGCATTCCATGCACATTAAGATATGCACGATTACAGAAAAAACATAATAAGTTATAAAGGCATCATATTCAACAATTTGTAAATGGAATTTTATTAAAGGTAGTTTTTTTGTAGTATATTTTTAAAACTTATTTATTATTTTTTAATTAAAAAAGAAAAATAAAAAACCTTGAAGATAGGATTTCTTTGTGTGGTCCCGGCTGTCTTGGAACTATTTCTGTAGACTAGGCTGGCCTCAAAATTACAGATCCACCAGCCTCTTGCTCCCAAGGGCTGAGATTAAAAGTGTGTGCCACCACTGCCTGACATGTATCTTGGTTTTAACATGAAATTTCTCCCATAGAACTTGAACCCAAATTGAGGTGATACACACTTTGGGAGGTAGCATCTAGTTACGCTTGTATAATTCGGGTCATGCTTTAGAAGATGGACTAGGTACATGGTCTATGTTTGGTCCATCTCCCGCCATGGTGTGAGGAAACTTCTACCACAACCACCTGTCACCCTAATATTGTTCATATTGCTCTGGGGCAAAATAATCATGAACAGAATCCTTTGAAACCAACAATCCCAAACAACTACTTCAAACTTTAATTTGTTTGTGTCTGATACTTAGAGTGACAGAATGATAATGAATAGAATAAGTCACAAAATCTATCGATCGATCGATCTATCGATCTATCTATCAATCGATCTATCGATCTATCTATCGTCTATAGTCTATGTATCTCACTTATGTATACAGAATATTCCAGTCAGGACTACAGACATACAAAGGTATGCACCAAGCCGCTTTCATTTTCACCATTATTATTTCTTATACAAAGTATACATGTTTCCTATACTGTCATGCTGTGCGTTCTGTAGGCAAAATTTGAATAATAAGATATAGGAAAAAAACATATGTTGTGCGAAGTAATTGTGTAGAAACTGATGTTTAGTAGCATTGCTGGTCTTTGTCTACTACATTCACTAACTACTACCAAACTAGTTATGAGAAGAAGAAATGCCCAATGAAAAAGCTGAATGTACACTGGCTAGAAATATCATTGTGTTTATTTGGTTGGATGCTTCATTTCCAATGCCATCTCAAACAATTCCATCTGGAAATTAACATGCAAGTTACAGAAACTGAATTTTCTCCCCCAAATTTATGATGTATAAAAATGTTGAAATTTCACTGAAAATGTCACATATTAAAGATATATATATATATATATATATATATGCACAGAAGACCATTCCTCTAATCCAAGATCTCAAGAGCTTGAATCGGTATGACTGTGACTATGAGAACTGCCCATGATACAAAGATTCAGTCAGTCTGGCTTGCTTATCTAGACCTTGTCTCACTAAACAAGATGTGATTTCACTGAGAGCGCTCAAAAGGGCATCATCAATTTGTTGCAACTTCTTCCAGATTGCTTATAGTTTCTAAAAATGGACTCATGGGCATGAATGTTGAAACTCCAGGTGATGTGTAAGAACTCTCAAACCCAGAATAGGAAATGCATGTGCTTCACAAGCACGTGTGACTGAGCCACACTCAAGCTTAACTCATTTGTAGAATTCAAACGTGTTGTCACCCTTCACATTTGATGTCATGCTTGCTAATGTGTGAGTGCAGATTTTATAACCTGTAGACTGATGGGGTTCCTACTGTGTGTGTCTATAGCTGAATACTTAAGTCATGACACTGATGATGCAATGTGATGATGTAATGTGGCACCTGTACTCTATCACACTCTTACGCTTTATGTATTTTTGTTGTGTTTCTGACGTCAGTTGAGTTTCAAGTATTACTTAAAAAGTCGCTGATATTCTTTCTTATGGCTTAACCACAATGTGGGTTTTATTGCAATTTAACACTTTCTCTATTTTTTTATGACAAGATTTCACTGTAATCCCTAACTGACCCAGAACACACTATGTTGAAGAAGTTAGCCACCAAGTCTGGATAAGATTTACTGCTATTGAATGCACTTTATGATTTAAGAAATAAAGTGCTCTAGCATTCTTTATATTCAAAGGGAAGCCCACCTGTATACACTCTATGACATCACAAAAGATTTGACCACATAGTCTTTTCACTCCCTAAATTTATCAGTCTAGACATGGAGATGAGCTAGGGACTTCCTTACAGGAATGGTGTCTTGCATGTGTGTGTATTCTCTGAGATTAGGTCTAATTTTATGGTAAGAAGTTTTTATGTGTGTTCTCTGATGCCCGTTAGGGACTGACTTACTAAGTATCACTGTCTTCTGTATCTTCAGGGTTTGTCACCTGCGTGAGTTCTCAGATGCCGAGTGAGATCTGACTTAGTGTAAAAAGCTTTCTTGCATTCTACACATACATAAGGTTTCTCACCTGTGTGTGTTCTCTGATGTCGAGTGAGCTCATATTTGCACTGAAAGGCTTTCCCGCAGTCTTTACATTCATAGGGCTTCTCACCTGTGTGTTGCCTTTGATGCACGGTGAGCTGTGAATTACAGTAGAAGGCTTTCCTGCACTCTTTACATGCGTAGGGCTTCTCGCCTGTATGTGTTCTCTGATGTACTGTGAGGTCTGACTTGCGATAGAAAGCTTTCCTGCACTCATTACACTCATAGGGCCTCTCACCAGTATGAGTTCTCTGGTGTCGAGTGAGGTCGGACCTGCACTGGAAGGCCTTCCTGCATTCTTTACATTGATAAGGCTTCTCACCCGTATGAGTCCTGTGATGAACAGCAAGCTGTGACTTGCAGTAGAAGGCTTTATTGCATACTTGACATTCATAGGGCTTCTCACCCGTATGGGTCCTGTGATGCACAGTGAGCTGTGAATTGCAGTAGAAGGCTTTATTGCACTCTTTACATTCGTAGGGCTTCTCACCCGTATGAGTTCTCTGATGTACAGTGAGGTCAGAATTGCGGTAGAAAGCTTTCCTGCAGTCTTTGCATTCATAGGGCTTCTCACCTGTATGAATTCTCAGATGCACATTGAGCTGGGACTTGCTGTAGAAAGCTTTCCTGCAGTCTTTACATTCATAGGGCTTCTCACCCGTATGGGTCCTCTGATGCACAGTGAGGTGAGACTTGCAGTAGAAGGATTTCCCACATTCTATACATACATGGGGTTTCTCACCTCTCTCGAGCCTCTGATATTGACCGAAGGTAGACTTAGAATAGAAAGTTTCTCTACATTTTTTACAGTCATATGGATTCTCGCATGTGTGATATCTCTGCTTTGTGCTATACTGTGGCTTCAGATAAAATGCTTCCAAACATACTTCACATTCATAGGACTTTGTCCCTCGGTGGATTTCCTCATGAATCTTCAGTTCTGCCTTAAGATAAAAGAATTTGTTATAGTCCTCATATTTACAGGGAGTGTGTTCTGTAGAGTTTACTATCTGAGCTTTTCTTGTCGTGATTTCCTAATGAGATTTCTCACAATGACTACATTAGAATATTTCTCTCCACAGTTAAATATAATTTCACTTACTGAATTTAGTCAAAGAATGTTATCTCACATACATTGTATTAGAAACTTTGCTTCCTAATCTGCACCTTGACTTGAATAAATGATACCTTATCAAATGATTTCCCATATTTACTGAGTTCATTACAGCTCCCCTACAAATGACAACTTCTATGCTAACAGTCCTCCTTTGTAGGTTTCCTTGATTCTAAATATTTAGAAAGACATGATTAGCTGCTGTTAAGGAGTCTCAGAGACTTGGGGTAACTGAAAGATTTCAATTCTTTAAAATTATCAAGTTCCTCCCTAGCCTACATCTTACCAGTTTCACCAATGAGAATTTCATCCTCCCACCGACTAAGTTTCTGAGAAAACAATCCTAAAATAGTTTCCACTCTTTATATTCAACTATGAAATACAATTTTGAGAGACTTGGAGTTAGCCAGATACCTGGTGGATGAAAGTTGGGAGAGCGGCTGTAACTAGGTAATAAAGATAGTGAATTTCCAAGTTGGCAGCTTCTCCTTCACTCTCTTGATCTGAGATAAAAGCCTGGCAGCTTAAAAGAAAGACATGGTGGGCTTCTTTTCCTGCCAGTAGAGCACCTTGCTGATGGATCTCCAACAAGTTCAAGGATGGATCAGAACATGTTCTCACCAAAGCGTTGGCTCTATTAGTCATTCTTTCTTTGTTCAGACTGATCAACCCTAAATTAGAGGAGGGAGATCCCTCAAACACCCTGGAAAGCCCCCAAGCCATCAACGAGAAGCTGGACTTCAGGTTCCTGAGGGTCCCCTCAGCTCTGTTTGTCATGCGTGTTTCCTCACCCCTGTGATAACCTTTCTTCACTGGTTGATTTGTCTGCTCTGTTTGATATTCCCTTTGACGCTTATTGTTACGCTCATGATGTTTCTTTAACTGGAAGAGGAAATGAACCCAATCAAGAACCCTAGATATAACCACAGTGTACGCTCACATCAGTTTTACCTACTTCAACCAGTTCTTCATTTGATGTATGGCTGTTGATTTCAATTTGCCAGAAATGTCTGCCATCATTTTCCTGGATGGTATCAACTAGGCTACTCACTTTGTCGACACCTGAAAATATTTAAAATTTCAATTCCCATGAATTAGGCATAAGCTTTATTCAATTCAAACACACTGAACTTTTAAGATATCCACTCATAACGGCACACATCCTGGTCTTCAATGAATTGCAATGACATTGCACACTAACAGATGTTGAGGTGTTCAGTCCTGGTTCTCTGTTGCACTGCTGTGTTGTTGAAACACATAGCAAGAAAACACCATTTCTCTATACCATGTTCCCATTTCACTCCTCTGCCTGTCCTGTTTCTTTATTATCTGAATGTAGAATGTCTTACCTTCTTCTACTAGCGACGTATAGGACAGGTATTGTCAATACTCTCTCTTCCAAGTACAACATAGATTGGGGAAAGAACTGCTACACAGCTGTGTTTCAATTAGTATATTTTGCTCTAAGAAAGAACAGCAGGATCCTCTAAGGGTTTTGAAGAAATAATTTTTATGAGAAATGTTGCCTGTGGCTTGTCTTTACACAAAAGAATTTAGTAACTTTATTTGTTTTAAATATCTTCTGCAATACTTGCTTGGAATTCATGGAGTGATTCCATTTATGCGTTGGTGGTTTGAATAGGAATGGCCCCCCATAAACTCATGTGTGTGAATGCTTGTCCCATGGAGAGTGGTACTATTACATGTGGCCTTGCTGGAGGAAGTGTGTCACTGTGGGGGCTGGCTCTGAGGTCTCCTATGCTCAAGTTATACCCAGTGTGGCTCACAGTCCCTTCTGTAGCCTGAAGACCAAGATGTAGATCAGCTCCTTCTCCAGAACCATGTCTTCCTGGATGCTGCCATATTTCCCATCATGATAATAACCGACTAAACCTCTGAACAATAATCCTGCCCCAATTAAATATTTTCTTTTATAAATGTTGCTGTGATCATGGTGTTTCTTCACAGCAGTAGAAAACCTAAGACTGCTTATTATAGAAACTCATAATGTTCTCTGGTTTTGACTTTACTACATAGAATAATCTTGATTGGCAGGGTTTGTTTGTCGGTTGGTTTTTCCCCTGGGGCTTAAAACACCTAAGACTATACTTTCTGAATGCAGAGTTTCTGTTAAGATATCAACTATGATAGTACGCTCATATTACCTAGGTATGGTGGGACATGTCTTTAATGACAGCATTCTGGAGTTAGGGGCAGGTGGATCTCTGTGAGTTCAAGGCCAGCCTGAGCTATATAATGACTTTTAAGCCAGCCAGTTAACTGTTCAGTGAGACCCCGTCTCCAAAACCAAATAGAAACAACAAAACAAACAAAATAACTATACTTATGTTTACAGTTTTCAATACTCTGCTCATGTTCTGTCCTCTTGGCCTTCGTTCCTTTTTAATTTAAAGATTTATTTATGTATATGAGTGCTCTATTTGCAAGTATTCCTGCATGAAAGAAAAGGGCATCAGATCTCAGTACAGATGGCTGTGAGCCTTCATCTGATTGCTGGGAATTGAACTCAGGACCTCTGGAAAAACAGCCAGTGCTTTTAACTGCTGAGCCATCTCTCCAGCCTGGCCTTCTTAACTATAATGCCCTTTGAGGAGATATTCTCAGCTCCTGTCAATTTGTGATTATAATTCCATAAATTTAGATATCTATCTTGTGGCCAAGATTTGTAGAATCTTGTATACTAATTTCATGGAATATGTGTTCTGTCTCTGAACTTACTCTCTGTTCACTCGTTAACCCAAGAGTCACAAACTGGAGATCTCATAAAACTATCCAAGAGGTCATCAATGTAGTGCTTACAATTGTTCTGTATTTTTCCTTTATTACTATCTAATTGTGAAGCCCAGGTTTCCCCCTCTGCTCCTGATTAGTGTTCCTGTGTTGTTTGTCACACTATGAGACATCATTGCTTTGCTGGACTTTGGTCACACGAAAGGGAAGTATTTTAAGAGCAGATGCATTTGTGTGATCACCAAATGTCATGATAATTGCAAAGATACCAATAGTCAAAAAGCCAGTATGGAAATAATGTCACTAAATGTCTAACTTCAAACATATGGTGAGAAGAGGAGGGGAGGAAGTACCGCTGTGCCATGGGTAAAGTCGCTGAATTATTCCCAAAGAAAAGACACTCTTCAACATCAAGAAATTGGTAATTGAATGCAAAGAACTTTGGGAACATGGAATAAACCGACTGCCTGGTCCATGAGACTGTCTTCAATACTGGGTTTAGCTCAGTATGACCAATATTTGATGGTCTCTGTTACTGTTCTCTCTTGCTTGTAGCATTCACTGACCTGAGAGGTTCCAGACAGAGGCTCCTGCTGTGCTCTGTGGGCCAAGTCCCTGTTCTAAGTTGAAGATCAACTCAGGTTTGGCCATGCAGTGCCCTGTGAATAGGATATAATGTACAGATTGTGTCAAGTCTACAGATAATCTACTGCTGGAAGGCAACAGCTACATCTTGGGAACTACACGATGATGGGTGACTTAGCAACTGTCTTCTGTCTTGGCTTTCTTTCTTCTTCCTCCTCCTCTACTTACTGATTTATTTTGGTGGATAGGAGAATAAACCTCCAGGGCTGCACATGCTAGGAAAGTCCTCTGACAACTGAGCTGTAACCCTAGCTCTACATGAATTACAAACTTTTATTAAAGTAGGTTTTCACTCAGATTTTCTCCGTGATGGGAAAGTTGTCCCCAAGTGGCTTTAACTAATGATTTTAAGAAGTTCAAAAGGGAGACTGGTTGGTGGCACAGCAGGTAAAGCTTGTTGTGCAAGTGTGAGGACCCGATGTCAAATCCTCAGAGTCCATCTCAAGTACTGGCCTAGCTGCACACACACCCACCTGTAAACCCAGTGCTAGGGGCTGCAATGAGACAATAATGGCAACCCATTTACTCAGCAAGAGATTAACCTCTAGACTATCCAAGGACCTCACTCACCTAAAGACAGAAAAGAAAATCATTAAATCTGGACAAGTAGCCTGAATTGATAGTTCTCAAATACGATGCACAGATATGTCCACAAGACTTCCTCTAAAATGACTTATCCCCAGACTGTAGACATAATGATAGTTTTATAATACAAAATGAAAAGCGATAAAAAAAACAACTTAACAAATCTATGTTAGTATTTATATTAGGGCAGTCAGTACAAAAATACAATGATGGCTTGTAAAACCTGAACCTAGACCTATAGTCACACTGTCCTGTAGGGGAGGAGCTGACATTAAAATCCGATTCCCTAATTGGTTCTTGACTGTATCAATAAAGAAGGCAGAAGCCAATTGCTGAGTGAAAGGAAGGGGGGGGGGCGGATTTTCCTGGCGGGAGAGGAAGAAAAGGAACACAGGGAAGCAGGAGACTTTTTTGGCCAGGCTTTGGAATGAGGGATGCAGCAGCCATGCAAGGTCTCAGGGCAACCAGAGCTGGCAGCCTCTGCCACGAGCACTTGGCTGAACTAGGTTAGCTGGTTGTGCTTGAAGAGGTCAGCTCAAGAACTTTGGAAAATTCCACCAGGTCCCCCGAGCATGTGGGCACCCCTCCCCTCCTGGAAGAAACAGGTTAGAAAGCACGTAGGCTGGAAGGGAGGGGCTGATTAAGCCCCTGCTACCTCATTCCCTAAAGACCAATCAGTTTAAAAGTCACGCTGTTCTGCCAATCACATTGTTCCTAATGGCGGCTGCTCTAAAGACTGTATAAAAGCTAGATGAACGAATGGGCTGCAGCGTGGCCCTTCTCTCCTTCCTTGTGTGCAGGGCGACCCCAGCATACTGGAACAATAAATTCTTCTTGCTTTTTGCATTGATCCCCGACTCCATAGTGTTCACCCAGGGGTCTCTAGTAAGTTAAGGCTCCCCAGAGTCTTACATGCTATCTGGTTAATTTTACAATAATAAAACAATCTACTGTTTTTCTTCTGAGGAGCTAAGGCAGGCAGGGGAAAAAGAGAATATAGGGCCGTTGTTGGCGGCTTGACAAAGCTAGCCAGGAGGAACGGACAAATTGGGAGTGAGGCCAGCGGCAGCTGATCTCAGAGCTAAACTGGGAGAGGTCAGAGCGTGGGCCTAGCTCCGGGGAAAGGCTTCAATTGGCAATTGGCAGAGCTAAGCAGAGAACGTGGCCTGGGAAGGTGGCAGCATGACTTTTCAAATTACATGCAACACTGACTACCGTTGGTTGCATGTGGTCAAAGGAAATGACATCCATATTTTCCAGGGAAATCTGCATGTAAGCATACGTTAATAAAGGGATGTAGGCGGAGAAATGTGGCAAATACAAATTCGTCACAGTAGAATATCTGTCATAGCGCCAGGCATAAGGGCGTTCTGTTGGGCTGGACTGTGGCTACTCTCTGGACGTGATTGGCACCATCTTATATCACAGGATGTCCCGGCACAGTCACAGTGATGACATGCACAAACTCAGCAGCAGATCTTTAGGTTGTTGGATGGTAACGGGGTGGGTAGCACTCTCTGAATTTCTCGGCTGAGATTCCAGCCTGGACACACTGTTGCCCAGGTGTAGGTTGGTAAAACTCTGGGTTAAAACTAATGAGGGCTGGGTTTTTTGTTTTAGTTGTTGGTTTTTTGTTTTATTTTGTTTTTTGGAGATCTGAGAGTCACATTACTAAATAAATCCAGTAAACTTGGATATATACCAAGCATTAATGAAGTCTTTCTTTGGGCACTAAAACTCCATCCATATTTGGAGTAAACACATTTTTCCTCTGTTGCTCCAGGAAAGTTTCAATATGTAGATGAAATACGTCAGGCACAAGATAAAAAAATCTTCCAACTTTTCACTGTACTTGCAAACTAAAGGTGGCCTCGAACAGTAAAACAACGATTAGTACAGTGAGGAAAGATCCAGGGACGGAGGGAGGGAAAGGGGAAGGTGAGTGTTCACTGGGAATACCAGGGAAGGAGGATGTCCTATGTGTTCTACAGCACTATAGTAACCATATGGATGACGCCCACTGAGGACTTCAAAATAGCATCAGAGAGATTTTTAAATGCTCCCAGTACAAACAACTGATTCCAGAGAGGATACACACTATCAACTAACATCAATCTGATCACTATACTCTACATGCATTACAAAGCTACACTGTTCTTCATAAATTTGTATCATTGTCCTGTCAATTAGAATGTACAATATCAAATCAGTATTAAAAGTAAGCAACAGGTCTACAATTGGTACCCCTGAGATTTACAAAGGAGTTAGACTCACCCAAGGACACCAGGCTGCTGTAGGTCTCCAGCATCACGTCCCTGTACAGGGTCCTCTGAGCAGTGTCAAGGTCCTGCCACTCCTCCAAGGTGAAGTCCACGGCTACGTCCTCAAATGACACCAACACCTAGAATGACAAATTTGTCTCCAATCCAAGCTGTCCTCAGTCACAGGAACAGAAAGTGGGAATTCACTGTTTCATGTGTATCTATGACTTATCAGTGCCTTATAAAAATGTAGCTTGTTTTGGATTCTGTATAATGATAGAAAGAAAATCAATATGACAGTCTTATCTATGTGTTAATCTTGTGATTTAAAAAATATCATTAGAAAGTTTTCCAAGGAATTACAACAGAAACAAAAATCCATAGAAGAATACACCTATGTGCATGGCTTGTAGGATTATGAGCAAGAGATATATGCACATAACCATGTAAATATGACATTAAATCAGTAGAGAACAGACAAATCAATGAAAGGGCAGATGTCGAGGCTGCCACACTCCTGTGTAATACCACTGTGACTCAGGGCATCTCAAGAGGGGCAGGGCCATGGGTTTGGTTCTGAGAGACTGGAGCAGAAGAGGCACTAGTCTTAAACTGTGGGATCCACATGGAATCGGATAAACTGATGAAGAGGTTGTGAAAATTTGTCATACTGAAAGTTTCCTCATATGTGATAACTAAAACTCAACTCTGAATCAAATGTGTTGCAGGAATCCAGGGTGTCTGCAGTAGTGCTCACCCATGCTGCGCCATGTGACTTCGGAGTGGCTGTTGTGACAGCACACACATCCCCTTCCCACCATGGTTCCACCACAGCACCCAACTCCAGGAAGATGATGACCTGAAATGCCTTGGCTCACATGGACGCTTTAAACTACAGGGTTTTCACTAAATATATTTTCCTCTCTCTCTCGGAGACATGATGGTGAAAAGAAAGCATTTTCCAGAGTCTTCATTTAAACATCAGACTAATGTATACTGGAACGTAGAGAAGGTATTTCTCATTCAAGCTGTCACAGCATCCACCCGGACCTGGGCATTTTTGAATCTTGTGGCTTTTAAACTAGTCTTTCACTCTCCTTACTTTTAGGGATTTGTTTAGATTTCATATCTTCTCTTTAACTTTGATGGTTCAGATTAATCTAGGAACTCATCCATTCTTTAAGATTTACAAAATAATGAATTTCTTTGGTGTCTGTTTTAATGTTTCCCCATTTACTTGATTCTGATCATTTGGGTCCTATTTCATTTGGTTAATTGGGCCAAGGGTCTGTCAATCTTATTAACCTTCTCAAAGAATCAGCTCTTAGATTTTTTTCAATTCTTTGTATTGTTTTCATTATCTATAATTCATTAATTTATTCTCTGATTTTATAATTTTTTGCTCTTCTATTAGATTTGGTTTGCTATTTTTTCTCTAAATTCTTGAATTAAATCATTAAATAATTTATTTGTGCTCACTCTTTATAATGTATCTTTTTGTGTTACTAGAAATTTATTACTTCAAGGTATAGAGACAAGCTAGAGTCTGGGAAAGAAGTTGCATTTTCTGTGGAGGGTTAGAACTGGAGAATTGCCTTTGCCATGGCCCACTGGAGCACAGAGGATCATGGGTGAGTCCCAGATGCCTCTGCCATGGCCTAATGGAGCCCAAAGAATCATGGGTAAATCCCAGATGCCACTGCCATGGCCCACTGGAGCACAGAGGATGGTAAATGAGTCTCATGTACCAAGCACCAAACTTTTATACTGCTGGACTTTGGGTCTGCTTTGATTTGCCTGACTATGCCCTGGCTTTTCTCTATTGGAGTAAGAAAGTATTTAACTTATTTTTTCTTTCACAGAAGCGAACAATGGAGTAATTTTGCTTGTTTTTCAGAAGCTTTGGATATTTTAAACAAAGAGGACTTTTAGGGTGTGTGAATTTATAAAGACTCTGGAACTATAAACATTCAGAATGTTTTATATTGTCATTTTAATAGAGCATCTTGGTGACAAGAAAGGAAAAGTTTTAGTTTAACTGTGATATGTTTATATGTCAGGTTGATGAGGAGTAAACTGTCTTGCCTAATTGTATGTCAACAAGACACAGCTAGAAGCTAAAGTCATTTTTGAAGAGGGAACTTCAATTGAGAAAATTCTGCAACAAGATTGGTCTGTGAATGAGACTATGGTTCATTTTCTGCACTGATAATCGATGGAGGAGAGCCCATTACTGTAGGTGGTGCCATCCTGGGGCTGGTGGTCTTGGGTGCTATAAGAAGGTGGGCTGAGCAAGCCAGTAAGCAGAAGTCCTCCATAGCTTCTATTTAAGTCCTGCCTCCGGGTTCTTTCTCTAAATTCCTGCCCTGGCTCCCCTTCATGATGGACTGCCATCAAGACATGTAAGCTGAAATAAACCCTTTCTTCTCCAAGTTGATTTTGGTCATGGTGTTTCATCACAGCAGTAGAAACCCTAACTAAGACAGGCACTCACCAGGCTAGCCTGGCACACAGGCTGTATGACCAAAGCCAGGCCTAAGGATTGGGGATGGCACAGGCAGGAGAAGATCCAGGGATTCACCAGGCTGGTTTGAGCCACAAATATGTGCTCTAGGCTAGACCTGAAGCTGAATCTATGTTCCCAAGACATCGTTACTCACATGGTACCTTCTCTGTGAAGTTAGAGATTTGTTTTTCATGGACAAGAGAAGTACATAAACCAACTTAGATATTTTTCTACCTAAGTTTTAAAATGTTATTCTTTGACAATTTCATAGATGTATACAATATATCTTATCTATCCACCCAGCAAGCCCTCCAACTCCCATTGAGCACTACTCCACCACAACTTCATGTCCTTCCTCTTTTAAAAAAAAAAAAAACCCACTGGATTCCATATGTGCATGGTATGGGGGGGGATGACCCAATGGAGAATGGGATAACTACCATTAGCCCCACTACAAAAGAAAACTGGCCTTCCAAATTTGTTTATTCATTAAACCTTGATGTAAACTATACCCGTTTTGTAATGTAACTAAGAAAGTCACAGAAGTATCAGGCCTGTGCTCCTTGCTAGGGACTTGGCCACAGACTCACCATTTCCAGGTTCCAGGACACCCAGCGTCCTCACTATGGTTCTCAAGGCAGCAACATGTAACTGGAAAACAGACATGGCATTAGTGCCTCTTGATCAAGATGATCCTGGTGACAGATCACATAATGGTTTGTTCAGATCAAAGGCTATGGTAAAAATAGTGAATGCCCAACCTCTACTGTCTCTACGATTGACTGGATATTCCTCACTTCACTGCTGGACTGGACAAGGCTTCAGGTCTCACCCCCTCAGACCCTGAGCAACAGTAGATGGCACAAACCCATGGGTGAATGAAGCCAGAAAGACAAGTTCTTGCCTCTAGGCATTCTAGGGCAGGGCTTGGTATGAGAGGCTGCAGCTATCATGGATGCCCAGTTAGAGGCTGGCTCAGATTGCTATCCTTTCTCATGTCTCCCAGAGCTGAAATCACAGACTCATGAGCACCACTGCACCCCCTTAACCAGGCTCAACTTGAAAGAGAACAAAATTCTGCTGTCATCCTAAAACACTAAGGTATGCAAGCATTTAAAATTTCATAACTTTTAGAAAAACCTTCTGTTCTTTTGATGGAAATTCTTCCCCGTCTATACTCAAGTGGAGGCTTTAACA
>JADRCH010000163.1:1953194-1983064 GCA_019843965.1 Rhynchomys soricoides
GTGGCCTTGATGCAGTAGGTGTGGCCTTGATGCAGTAGGGGTGGCCTTGTTAGAGGAATGTGTCACTGGGGGATGGGCTTTGAGGTTTCAAATGCTCACGCCAGGCTCAGTGTCACTCTCTCTCTCTGCTGTCTGTGGATCCAGATGTAGAATTCTTTGCTCCTTCTCCAACACCATGTCTGCCTGCATGCTTCCTGCCATGATAATAATGGATCAAACCTCTGAACCTGTAAGCCAGTCTCAGTTAAATGTTTCTTTTTTATAAGAGTTGCTGTGGTCATGGTGTCTCTTCACAGCACTAGAACACTGAGACACTACACACACAGGGAACAGTGGAGCACACCTATAATCTCACACTCGGCAAGTAGATGCAGGAGGATCCGTAGCTCTGCACCCTCCTTGTCTAAATGACAAATTTGATGGCAGCCTGGGCTACATGAGATACTGTCGTTAAAAAAAAAAAAAAAAATAGCTATGGTCATGTGATTCATAGCAGGGGTATAACATTCACCATATGAAATTTCACAAGTGTAAGACGCCAGATCTACAAGGTAATCAGTAAGAAGGTATGTGAAGATCAAAACAGATCCTTAAAGGCATTTACAAACTTCAATACCCCATCTTAAAATTTTTTTTCTCAATAAATAGAGAACAAGATCACACTCCCACACAATAATGGTTAAGTGCAATAAAGCCACAGCCTACAACTTTACGAATGGCAGAACCCTGAAAGTACTTTAAGGTCTGCAACAAGACAAAGGTGTAGTTGGTGCTGCACTGCTCTCTTTGATACACTTCTGAGAAGGCTCAGTCCTGGATACCGGGTAATGAACAAAGCATCTCCAAATCAAAAAGGAGACTATAAAAGTGTTTTTTATTTGTAGGTCAATGACTCCATAAAGAGTAGAAGGGACCAAAAGTAATGGCGCTTGCCCCAGCCTGATGACTTAAGTTCAATCCCTAGAGTTTCCCTCTGACTTCCGTGCACCGTGACACACAGACACAACCAAAATAAATAAGTGAAGGAAGTTTTAAAAAGAGAGAAAAAAGACTTCAAACAAAGGGGAAATGGATCAAATAATTCGTGTCAAAATACAACGTTGAAACACCAATGTTTGTAGACGATGTATGAATCAATTACAAAACTCCTGGGCTGAAAATGTAGCTCAGCTGGACTTGCCTCTCAGGCATGGAACCTGGGGTGGCTCCCTAGCAGCCCAAAAAGCTGAGTACAGGGCACCTGTGAGTAATCCCGGCAATGGGGCGGTGGAGGCAGGAGGATCATACACTCAAGGTCCTAGGCCCTCCACACGTATGTTAGAATTGTGTAGCTTGGTCTTCCTGTGGGAATCCTAATGGAGGGGCAGGGCTGTCTCTGACTCTGTTGCCTGCCTTAGGGGCCCTTTTCTCCCCTGGACTGCTTTACCCAGCCTAATAGGAGAGGACTTACTTGGTAGTCTTACTGAACCTTGATTTGCCATGGCTGATCGATTCCCATGGGAGAAATGAAGGAGGAGTGGGCGGGGAGGGAGAGGACAAGTGCGGGGGAGGGACTGAGAGCAGAGAAGGGAGGATGTAAAAATAAATAAAGTTCAAGGTTTTCCTCAGCTACGAAGTAAGTTCAAAGCCAGCCCGGGTTACATGAGACCCTATCTAAAAACTAATACAACGTTGTCAATACAGTAATTCAGAATACAATCAATCCCATTCACAATAACTACTAAATTATTTTCAAAATCTTTTATGTAGTTTCAACTTATTTATGAATTCACATCTAATAGAGCTGAAGATTCTGTCTGTCTGTCTATCTATCTATCTATCTAGCTATCTATTGTCTTGCAGTACTGAGGTTGACATATGCCCTGCACATATTGAGTAAGCTCTTCGATAATGAACTGAATCTCCCATCTAACTTTACAATTTACGAGCTGAAGAATCAAAGACCATTATCCTGAAAACTCAAGGTTAGAGGACACAACCTCCACATGACCCAGGACCCCAGGCAGGAGGATTGTTACTCCTTTTAGGCCAGCTTAGACTATACAGTGTCTTCAAGGCTATCCTGGATACACAGTGACACCTTATCTCACACACACACACACACACACACACACACACACACACACACGGGGGAAGGGGGGGAGAAAGGCATTTCATGTTCACAGACTGTAAAAATTAAATCTAGAAATCCATATTTTCATGTTCACAGACTGTAAAAATTAAATCTAGAAATCCATATTGCTCAGAGATTTAAAGATTCAATACTCATTTTTTTGTTTGTTTTTGTTTGTTTGTTTTTTGTTTTTGTTTTTTGAGACAGGGATTCCTTGACTTTAAAATATCTACTTTGGTATCTACCCAGTGGAGCCAGCCCACTGCATTAAAAGAACATTTTTTTTTTTGTTTTTCGAGACAGGGTTTCTCTGTGTAGCCCTGGCTGTCCTGGAACTCACTCTGTAGACCAGGCTGGCCTCGAACTCAGAAATCTGCCTGCCTCTGCCTCTCGAGTGCTGGGATTAAAGGCATGTGCCACCACTGCCCAGCTAATACTCATCTTAATACAAAAGATAATCATCACAAAAACTCTTCTTAGACAGTACCGTATACGTTTGCACTGAAAGCCCCAAACTGTCAACATAATTTGATTAAGAAGAGCACACTTGAGCTAGGCATGGTGATGCATGCCTTTAATCCCAGCACTCAGGTGGATCTCTGTGAGTTTAAGCCCAACCTGCCCCACAGAGCAAGCTCCAAGCTACCTAGGGCCACGTAGTGAGGCCTGTCTCAAAAACCACCAACACCAGCAAAACATCCTTGCAATAACTGTCATCACACCACAGGACCACAGCAACCAATTCAGCAGGGCAACAGCACAGTAAGGGTCACGCCACCAATGGAACAGAATGCGCAACCCAACAACTAAACCATGTGCACTCAGGGTTATACTTTGGATCTGAATGACACTCCAAAATCCAGGTGCAACAGTCTTTGTGCCCTTCCCCAGCCTTGAGTAGGCTAAACAAACCCAGGATGGTTTTACAACCTGGCTGGAGTCTTGCCTCGCACGCAGCATTTGCAATTTCCTACAGGAGCTTTGAGGAGTTGACCACTGTTGAGCACTCAATCCAGCTGAGACAAAGGATGGGGTCTGTGGGCTCTCCCTATATAACCGCAGTGCTGAATACTAAACTTTGAGCCTTGATCAGAAACTTTGCCTTGGCTTCGTTCTTCTCTCGTACCTTTTTCGTTTCCAGCCCCCCTTTCAGGTTGACCCAGTCCATCCATAGCTGCAGGACAGCTACAAGTCTTGATCAATAATCTATTCAATTGTCTTTGGACAGAGCTCAGCATCAGATAATAAGGTCATGGGACATGCCTTAGGAGGGCTATTGGGGTGTCCTCACCACCCCCACCCCCTTCCTGCTTGCTGGCTGCAGCTTTCACACATACACACCCCCTTCACTCCTCCCCCCACAAACACAGTTCCTGGGTGCAGTGAGGTAGCCAGCTATGCCCTATGTTCCTTCTCACTACACAGACGGTGTGACATGATCAGGTAACCACTGACTGAACGCTCTGGAAACCACGAGCCACAGTAACCTTTCTCCCTTGACAGTTAAGAGATGGTGGGGGAGTGTACCCCACAATTGAGTTGCACAGACAATGGAACCTAGATTAGCCCAATTGTGCAGGCTGTAGATCTCCCTCCCCTGGATGTGGAAGCCAGACCACAAACTCACCATTTCCAGCCTCCAGGGATCCTCCCTTGGACCTTCCGGAAGTAATGTGTCAGGAGGATGTCCTAGGAAAACTCTACATCTGCAAAACAATCAAGATTATCTGATTCTTCATGGAGGTGTAGTAATACAGAAGTAACACTGCATTGGCAACTTTACAGCCCACTCCCCTTGAGGTCCAGCTGCTGAGACTTCAGTCAGACTCCAGAGGAATGGGTCCTGCAGGGAGGTGGGTCCCACAGTGGGAGGGGTTCCTTCCTTTTCCCACACCCCCTCAGTGTTTCTCATTTCTATCTGGTCTCTCTCCACGGGCCAAGCCTTCACTGTTCACATCTCCTCAAACCTGAGTCTTCCCTCACTGCTGGTCTCCAGGATCAGATCTCTTCAGCTGCCACATCCTCAAACCCCTTTTCCTTTCTCAGGTTGAGACATCCTCTCCCCAGACTCTTACCTCCTCCCTCAGGCCCTGGCCTCCTCCCTCAGATCTGGTCTCCTCCCTCAGACCCTCACTCCTACAGGCCCTGGCCTCCTCCCTCAGATCCTCACTTACTCCTACAGGCCCTGGCCTCTTCCCTCAGATCTGGCCTCCTCCCTCAGACCCTCACTTACTCCTACAGGCCCTGGCCTCCTCCCTCAGACCCTCACTTACTCTTATAGGTCCTGGCCTCCTCCCTCAGATCCTCATTTATTCCTACAGGCCCTGGCCTCCTCCCTCAGGCCCTCATTTCCTCCGTCACACCTCCATCACACCCTGCATTCGTCCATCACTCCCTTTCTCAGGCTTACATCCCTCCTACAGACCCTTCAGTTCCTCATCCATTGCACTGGCAAACACTGCCTCTCCCATCCCTTTGAGAGCCTCTTTGAGTCTAGTAGACACCAACTCCTGATTTCTATGATGGTAAATCCACTTACTACCCTGGCTGCCCAGTGACAGGCACTGGGGAAGTCATTCCTACTAAGAACCATTCCCTGGCCTCAACTTACCTTTCAGTTCAGTTGCCAGAGCCCCTACCCTATGACTCAGGGCCCTGTGCAGCTGCCAAGCACACTCTACCACTAAATTGGTTCCCTGTTGATTGTTCTTAAGACAGGACTTAACTAAGTTGCCCAGGATGGCCTTGAACTCAGTCTGTAGCCTAAGCTGGTCTTGACCTCAGGATCTTTTTACTCCTGCCACAGCCTCCCAAGTAGCTGGGATTACAGGACTATACCACCAAGTCTGACTTGAAGGTGAGATCTGCACCCAGGTCTAAAAGCCTTATCCTCTTTCTCCCTAGCAGAGCATTGAGGGGCCGTATAACAAAAGGAAGATGGGGAAGGGGTGTGCCATCTGCCCACAGCCCAGCTAGCCATCTGCCTCAGTAAGGGCCCAGCCAGTAAAAGTCATTTTCCAGCCCAGCCTTCACACCCACTTTCAGGATTTCAGAGAAACACCAACAAAGAACAGAGACAGAGGTGGGGAGAAAAAGGGGCCAAGGAAGCATAGTGTTGGTTCATGTGCTCAGGGTGCTGGGGTAGGACTACCATAGTAGTAGGTAGCCTGGGCTACAGGGTGAGAAGCCCTGCCTTAAAAGGGGAGAAAGAGTGAGAAAAAGAGAGACAGACAAAGACAACTGGGTGTCAGGAGTTGACAGGCAGGCTGGCAGGGAAGACAGGAGATAACTTCCCACTGAAGGGTGGGGTGGTCCCTACCAAGGCCATCCATCAACCAGGGCCTCTTGCCTTGTTATCTCCATCCAGATGAAGGATGCCAGGGCTAGAGAAGAAATGAATGTTGGGAGAAGGGATCAACAGAAATAAAGACCCTGGGGCCCCATAACAAGACAAGCCCAAGCCCAAGTCAAGATCTTACAGATCGCCGGGCAGTGGTGGCGCACGCCTTTAATCCCAGCACTTGGGAGGCAGAGACAGACGGATTTCTGAGTTCAAGGCCAGCCTGGTCTACAGAGTGAGTTCCAGGACAGCCAGGGCTACACAGAGAAACCCTGTCGGGGGTGGGGGTGGGGGGTTGGGAGTGGGGGTGGGGAGGGCGATCTTCCAGATCTGGTGATCCCCCCCTCCCCTCTTCCTGCCAGGCTGCTTGTTCTCACCTCTTCAGAGGTGAAAGGTTTACCTTTCCCTACTTTCTTAGTCCCTGAGCCTTCAATTCTTTTTTTATCTCTGGGAAGAACCTGGACACCTAGATTCTCAGCCACAGCATTGACATTCCTGTTCTGTGGGGGCTGGGCACATGACAGCACTTCCCTAGTAATTATTCCCTAGGTTCCATCACAGAGAAGGGTAGGGTAGTATCCAGAGAGTGGATGGGTATTCAGATTCCAACCCATGCCCTAGAGAACGGAACCCAAGAAAATAAATGCCCTGAGGGGAAGAGGTGAGAGACCATGGGACACGCGTCTAAAGTCAGTAGTTAAAGAGCTAGTCCTTCAGAGCGAACCCGAAATTCAGAAACAAGACACAAAGCAAGAGGGATACAGGGCAGAAGGTGATGGAGTTGGGTCGTGCAGAGACGCAGGGCCAGGAAAATCCTGGGGCAACGAAGTCACTGGGGCCAGGGAGCCTGGGGGTTCGGAGGCTGGCACTGTCCAGCTGACACAAGTCCTCTGAGAACAGCTGGTTGCGAGAATGTGAGGCAAGTCCCAAACCCCGGGGGCTTCCGTGACCTGCGCCCCAGTGTCCAGCGCGGTCCCAGCCAGGCAGGAGCTGCGGGGAGCGCGGTGGCGGGACTCGAGTCCCCACGCAAGGTCCAGGGTCGCGACAGGACGCCCGGGTGCCCAGCCCCCACCCCACAGCTGGGGGACGGAGGGCTCGGGCTTGGGGACTCTGCAGCCGCCGGCACCGGCTCCGCGGGGACGCCGCGCTCACCGTGGCGGAGTCCAGACACCCCGCGTCCTCGCTGCGCGGCGCAGACCCGTGCCGGTACCGACAGAGTCACCCGAACCTGGGACACCGGCTCCAGATCCCAAGATGGTGGTATGCTGGCAAGTCAGAGACAAAGGCTTTAGCAGGACCGCAAAAGTCCGCCCCCTTCCCTTTGTCTGTTCTGATTGCACGTTTCTCACCCCGGCGCCTTCGATTGGATAGGGTTTCAGTTCTCATCCGGCTCAGACCCTGACTGACAGAAACTGGCACCAATCCATGAGTGGGTAAAGCAAGACGGCTAACTTTATTCCCACCATTTAAAAATGACAACTTCTGGATCCGCAGGGCTCAAAGGGTATGGCTTCCCGCTCCAGAGTCCACCGCCTACTGAACGCTAGCATTTAGCCTTGTGCTAAAGGCTGTGATATGGTCCTAGGGTCTGGATCGAGTTCGTCTCTGCCAATTAAATAAGTGACACATGACCAGCACCGCAGGTTGCGGCAGAAAAAAAATCTCAGTACAGACACAGTAGGCAGAAGCAACAGGTATCAAATTTTAATAAAAGCTAAGAAGTACGGCAGGGTGGCGGTGTCATGTGCCTTTATTCCTCAGGAGGCAGAGGCAGGCAAATTTCTGAGTTCAAGGCCAGCCTGATCTACAGAGAGTATTCCAACAGCCAGGGATAAGCAGATTGCTGTTTCCAAAAACAAACAAACCAAAACCAAAACCAAAACAAAAGCCACACAAACAGAGCTAGGCACACAGATGGAGGCAGAAAAAGGGACACTGCTTTTTTCCCGGTGGACTTGGGTTTTGAAGTATTTTGGTGGCCAGGAGTGAGTCCCCTTTCCCTAATTTAGGATTGGTCAGTTTAGAAAAAGAAGAGTATCTGATAAGCCCACAGCTCTAGGTAACCAAATCCCTGTCTGGCCTTGAGCATACCTGACCAGCTTGATCCAGCAGGGGTGGGTCACTGCAGCCGGAGTGGACATGAGTGGAATGAGGAAAAAGCTGGAAATTTGCCCTTTTTGTTCTTTACTTGAGACCCCTTTGCCTGTCAGGGATGTGTCTAGTTCCCGGAACCTTAGGTATTATCATCCTATGAGTTACTTTTAGATAGCTCTTACTCACAAATAAGAAGAATGCATCGAGCTTTATACATTCCCTGCACAGTTTTTTCCAGCTTTGCTCTTTTGAGGAGAAAGCCTGAGCTTTGAAATGGGCAGCAATCCCCTAAAACTCCAGTGTCTGATACAATTAAATTGGGGGACAAAATTATAAAATGTCTTAAACTGTAGGTTCTCCTCCTTCCCCGATGGCCTGCCCCAGCTTTCATATTAGATACGTCCCCCAAAATCTAAATTTACCTTGTAATATTCACATAAAGAAATCAAAGCTAATGAAATGGATTATTAAAACAACGATTCAAAAAAAAATACATTCTGCATTTCTCATGCTGGGAAAGAATTGGAACACATGCAATGTATTTCACTCGGATACAGCTTATTCCCATCCCTCTGACTATTTTTAGACATTTTATGCTTTCCAACCCAGACAAAATTGGATTTGAAATATCTTTTATGAATGCAAATGACATTAATACAGATGATGTGTCTACTGGAATGGGCTTTTGTCTTGAAGCAATATAGGCAAACAAAGGGAATATCTTGAATTTGTTTTAAGTTTTTTTTGGTTTGTTTTTTGACCTATGCAGTATTGTTTTCTACCACACAGAACTGAGAGGCTGTAATGAACAAAGGCACACAGCACACAGAGATGCCACGCACTGAACATCCTAAGTGCTGGAACTTGTGCTTCTAGCTCCCGAGCCTACAGTAAATGCTAAGAGGACAGTTTAAAACAATACAGACTCAAATTACAATAGATCAATAAAACCAAAATCTCACATGAGGACAAGATTCCTCTCTGGATATCTCCCCTTCCCTTTCTTTGTAGTTTCCTTCTGGTCATTCCAGATTCCTACAGAAAGGAAATCAATGTCATGTCTGATGGGCAAAAATACCCTCTCTGTGGAAAACAAAAAAAGTTAAAGCCATCAGTCAAGGAAATTTATGGGCTTGAAAGACCCTGGAAGAACAATGCCCCTAGACTCAGCACTAGAGCCCTAGGCCACCCAGGGGCCTAAGATGGGCTAAACTCACCCCCCTTAGACAGTTCTGAGAATGGTTGTTTTTACCTTGTTTCAAAAACAGGCCCACCATGAAATGTCATGATGAACTCTGTTCTGAAAATTGTTTTGAGAAAATAGTTGTTTTGACTTGGCTCCTATCCTGTTGATCAACCAAAAATGTCACAGTGACCTCTGTTTTGAGCCCCTCTGCTCTTTCCCATGATGCATGTTCCCCCTGCTCCCCCTTTTGCTTTGTGGTTTTTCCCTATAAATACCCCTGACTTCAGCTGCTCGGGGTCGAACTCCTCTGCCCCTGTGTGGGTTATGAGCTCGGCCCAGTGCACTGCCTCCCCGAATAAACCTCGTGCGCTTGCGCAAGTTCGGTCTCTCGTGAGTCACTGGGGGTCGCGTTTTTCTGAGGCTTAAGTGAGGGTCTCCCCATTCGGCGGGGGGTCTTTCAGGCTTTGACACTCACCAGAAAACATAGTCCTCACTATTCACTTATTCACGGTGAGTCTTGAACTGGTTTGAACGTGCCGTTCCAATTCTCATTAACTTTGGGGCCTCGATCCTGCCAAGCTGAGCAATGAATGCGACTGCTGATTCTCAGACAAATGCAAAAAGAATTCATCAAGATGTGGAGTGTGAGCCAGGTGAATGTGCCTAGTCCAATGGACTCCACTTCTCCTGGTCACTCATGAGAGAGGACAGGATACAGAGAATCACTCGTAGGTTCATAATTTCAACCAATCCAAGAGACTTCTCCTCTCCTTGTCATCATTCAAGAGGGGATGAAAGACAATGGAATTGTCAGAGTGTTCTCTGGTGAGGAGGCACAAGTGCTTTGTGAGGTGTCTAATGCATCTTCTTCTTTTTGTTTGTTTGTTTGTTTTGTTTTGTTTTCGAGACAGGGTTTTTCTGTATAGCCCTGGCTGTCCTGGAACTCACTCTGTAGACCAGGCCGGCTTCGAACTCAGAAATCTGCCTGTCTCTGCCTCCCAAGTGCTGGGATTAAAGGCCTGCGCCACCACTGCCCAGCGCATCTTCTTTTTGCTATGTAGATGAGTAACCACATATCTTCAACAAAAACTGTACCTTGACCTCGAAAAACATGTGATATTTATCTGCATTTTGAACCTGGACCAATTATAAATTGTAGTATAAAAAATGACCTGTGGTGAGGCTGGAGAGATGGCTCAGCAGTTAAGAACACCTGTTGCTCTGCAGAGGATGTTGATTTGAATCCTAGCACTTACATGGCGGATCAAAGACCATCCAATTCCAAGGATTCCAACACTCCCTCTGACCTCTGGGGTAAGCAGGCATGTATATGATGTGGATACTTACATGCTATCAAAACATAAATGAAATACATATAAAATAAATTCCCTGCAGGAAAAAAAATCAATCATAATGTTACAGTGCCCTACAGCTTTTTTTTTTTTTTTTCGTTATGGAAGAGGGCTGTAGGCTTAGATTTTTTCAAAATCTACTTTAATACAGGTTCTTAAAAACTTTCCAGCCCACCACTCAACAGAGGTAATATAAAGGAAAGGTTAACAGGACAAAGGTGGTGTGGGCCTGTTTAGGAATAGTTCTTTGGGGCAATTCCAATCTTTGTTGTCAGGACATCAGCAGTTTAGTTCACAGGAATCAGCAGCAGTCGATAGATCCAGAAGAAAATGCAAGACTCTGCCAATTGCCCCAAGTCCAGGGAAGCAGTAAGAAGCCTCTGGAATATCATGAGAATTTCTCTGGTGCGTTTTTCCTCTATGAAATCAAGACAAACAATGATCAGCAAAGAAGGCAAGGTGAACCAATACCACACAGCATCTTCAGCAAAACCCAGCATCAGCAAAAACCAACAAAGACCAGCAAAGAGTGGAAGGCAAAACAATGGCACGGTGTTGTCCATTGGCTGTTGGGTTATATTTATACCCTCTCTAAACATCACGTGCCCTCTCAAGCATCCACTCCAACAAAACGCCACATGCCCTTTTCCCACATGTCTGGTCTCAGCAAAACATCCTCTCCTGTGTCTGCTTTAGCAAAACATCCTATCATAAGACAGTTTCCAGAAAAACATCTCATGACACAACTGAGTCTCCAAAGAAACCACTTCCGAGGGCACTTGTTTATTAAATTCTTTAGGACATCTGCTTCTTTCTGCAAGTGTATACTAAGTGATTTCAGGCAACGGCTTTTAAGCAGCCAGATATCCTCAAGTCTAGCCAGGAGGATCTCAAGTTAGGCACAGGAAATGACATGGTGCTCCTACCTGTGGCTTGATTTTCCTTGACCATCAGTACCATCTGCTACCTTTGCATGATTTTATCAATTTAAAAGAAGCAAAGGATGACCTTTCAAAATAAATTAAGTGTTCCCACTCTGATGCCCTTTTCTTGTCTCTGGTTAAAGAGAAAAAAAATAATCACACTGAGAGAGGAAAGGACCACTTTCTGTTATTTGTTGATCCATTCACAACATACCTTAGCTTGATGAATCCAAGTAACAATGACATTTGCCTGGGAATGTTGAGCAAACAAAGCCAGTGGTGTGTGTGTGTGTGTGGGTGTGTGTGTGTGATCTTATTTATGCTATGATTGTAATTTGTCTTCAAATCTTTTAGTAAGATGATTTAAACTGTTTAGTTTTCTATTTGAGCGTTATGTTAATGCCATACATTATGTAAATGCTAAGTGTTAAAACATGACTTCCTATGTAATGCTGGTGTAACTGACCAAGTATGGTATTCAGTAGTTGGACTTAAAGGCCTCTGACAATGGGAAGCAAAGAACTCAAATGCTCTTTTGGCCCTGGCCTTCCAAGGTCAGTTGAATTCCTTGGAACTACAGGACACTTCTTAAACATTTATACTAGTCTGGCAAGTCATCTCTCTTGATCAGAGAAGCCATGAAGACTCAGCGGTTAGAGTCTAACCAACCTATGTTCTGCAAAGAGGAGGTCAGCACTGAGAAAAACACCCTTAATGCTTCCCAGGGACACAGCAGAGCTGGTATGTGTATGTCTATATAGATTTTAGAAAATTTCTACAGTAGTCGATTTCCGGTGATTTTTTTAAACTTCCTTTAATGTTAGTTCTCCCTCTCCGTATCCTCTCAGCCACCCTGCCCTCCTGTCCCCTCGCCATTAAACAAACCCTTCCTTTTCCACCGTTTCCCCTTAACCCTTTATTCTACTTTATTACATCATTCCTTCCTTGAAAAAACCACGCTGGCCCTGACTAACTTCCAAACTGAACACACATATTTGAAGATTCAATCCACAAATGAAAGAAAACACATAGTGTTTGATTTCCTAGGTCTTGGCAACCTCATTAAGAATGAATGTTTCAAACTCTACCCATTTGCCTCTAAATTTCATTTTTATTTTTAAAATGTTTAAATTTCTTGATGTGAATCAGTGTTTTGCCTCCTCTCCTGGGTCTATTGTGATTCCGCATAAACTTCATCCAGTTCCTTTATATTTGCCAGTTTTGTGGAATATAGATTTTTTCAAAGTATGTCCTCATGACCCTCTGCATTTCTTCAGTGTTTGATGTAAAGTCTCCCTGTTACTATAATTGTATGAGTTTAGGTCTTCTCTTCCTTTTAACTTTGACTAAAGACTTGTCAATCTTGTTAATCTTTTCAAAGAGCCAATTTTGTTTCACTGATTCTTTGTATTTTTTGTTCATTTCTGTTTCATTGATTTCAGCCTTTAATTGTATTATTTTTTTCCCATCTACTTTTCGGGGTGTTATTTCATCTTCTTTTACAAGGACTTCAAGTGCATTTTTTAAATAATCTTGAGACCTCAAATATTTATTTATTTATTCACTTTACATCCCATTGGCTGCCCTCTTCCTAGTCACTCCTCCTCCTCTTGAGTGGGTGGGAGCCCTGGGTATCCCCAACCCATCCTGGCACTTCAAGTCTCTGTGAGGCTAGGTGTTTTCCTCCCCCACTGAGGCCAGACAAGGCAGCCCAGCTGAAAGAACATATCTCACATACAGGCAACAGCTTTTGGGCTAGCCCCTGCTCCAGTTGTTTGGGACCCACATGAAGACTAAGCTGCACATCTGCTGCACATATGGGGAGGCCTAGGTCCAGCCTGTGTGTGTTCTTTGGTTGATGGTTCAGACTCTGAGAGCCCCAAGGGTCCAGGTTAGTTGACTCTGTTGGTCTTCCTGTGGAATTCCTCGCCCCTTTAGGGCCTGCAATCCTTCTTCCTATTTTTCCATAGGAGTCCTCAAGCTCCATCCATTGTTTGGCTGTGGATGTCTGCATCTGTCTGAGTCAGCTGCTGGGTGGATCCTCTCAAAGGACAGCCATGCTAGACTCCTGTCTGCAAGCATAACAGGCTATCATTAATAGTGTCGGGGATTGGTTCTTGCCCATGGGATGGGTCTCAAGTTGGGACAGTTATTGGTTGGTAGTTCCCTCAGTCTTTGCTCCATCCCCAATACTTGCATTTCTTATACACAGAAAAAAATTTGGGTTCAAAGTTTTGTGCCTGGGCTGGTGTCCCTATTATTCCACTGTGGTTCCTGACTAGCCACAGGATGCAGCCTCCTCAGGCTCCATAAACTCAGTGCTGTGAGTCACAGCTAAGCACACCCCCGTTGATTCTTGGGTGCCAATCCTATACCAAGTCCCTGCCTCTTTGTGGAGATTCCCCCTACCTTCCTCTGTCAGTTGCAGATTTCCATTCATTCCCTGCCTTCCAAGACTATTCCATTCTCCTTTCCAAGTGAGTCTCAAGCATCCTTAATTGTGCCCTCCTTCCTCTCCAAGGAGTGTAGCATGGGCATCCTATTTTTACTGTTAACATCTACTTATAAGTGAATACATACTGTGTTTGTCCCTTGGGGACTGGGTTACGGCACTCAGGATGATATTCTCAAGGTAAGTCCATTTGCCTGTAAAATTCATGAAGTCTTTGTTTTTAATAGCTGAATAGTATTTTATTGTGTAAATGAACCACATTCTCTTTATCCATTCTTCAGTTGAGGGACTTCTAGGTTGTTTTCAGTTTCTGGCTATTAGGAATAAAGCTGCTAAGAACATAGCTGATCAACTGTCTTTGTGGGATGGTGGAGCATCTTGGCCATTCGAGATTCCTCTGTTGAGAATTCTCTGTTTAGCTCTGTACCCCATTTTTAAATTGGGTTATTTGTGTTGTTGGTGTTTAACTTCTTGAGTTCTTTATAAATTCTGGGTATTAGCCCTCTGTCAGATGTAGGGTTGGTGACGATTCTTTCCTAATCTGTGGGCTGCCGTTTTGTCTTATTGACGTGTCCTTTGCCTTACAGAAGCTTTTCAGTTTCATGAGGTCCCACATATAAATTGCTGATCTTAGAGTCTGAGCCATTGCTGTTCTGTTCAAGACATTGTCTCCTGTACCAATGCATTCAAGGGTATTTCCCACTTTCTATTCTATGAGATTTAGTGTATCTGGACTACAAGTGCGTTACTTATTAATTTGAGACCTCTCAAATTTTTGGATGTAGGCACTTAACAATTTAATCTTTCCTCTCAGGACTGCCTTCATTGTGTCCCATAGATTTTGGTATGCTCTGGTTTTGTTTTCATTCATTTCTAGGAATTTTAACATTTCATTCTTGATTTCTTCCTTGACCCAATTATCATTTAAAATGTGTCTTAGTTTCCCTGAACACATTCTTTAGTTTTTATTGCTGTTGGTATCCAGCCTTATCCCATTGTGGTTAGACAGAATGCATGATGTGATTTCTATCAGTCTATATTTATTGAGTCTTGCTTTGTGTTCTAATATATAGCTGATTTTGGAGAAAAATGTGTATGCTTTAGTGTTGAGGTAGAAAGTTCTGTAGATGTCTCTTAGATCCATTTGAATTAGGGTGTTATTTAATTCCAGGGTTTCTGTTGTGGGAAATATTAAAAAGAAGGAAAGTACAGCAAGCTCCTGCACTGTGCCCTTGTTCTCTCAACCCCGGTGGCCTGGCCAGTCATGCACTGGTGAGCAATGGCCAACCTGCTTTTATCTCATGGAGCTCTGACTCATAGCTCCATGATCTCTCTACCCAGCTCACGAGGTTTCCACTGGAGGGTCACTAACACGCCAGCCCCAATAACCCCATGCTTCAATAACCCCACGGCCTCTGTGGTGCACATCAGGCAAACCCTCACTTTGCCGCTGTACCTTTCTCTCTGGAACCCAGATGAGCTGCCATGTGAAGGAAAACAACACAAACTTAGCTCAGAAACAATGGTCATTCAATCTCTGGGCACATCAACTAAAACCTAATCTTGTAAGCCTTATCAAAATCTGATTCCTCTGGTGGTGAATCCTTGTGGATCCTCCATGAAACCAGGAGACTCTAACAGCTACATCTTACCTATCTGTTGTCCCTGTTCCAAAAGGGTCCTCTCTCCTCCTCCTCTCCCAGTGATTGGGTCCTTTATTCATTAGGGGATTGGTTCACAAGAAGTCACATGAGTATGTAACTCACTCATTGTCCCAAGTGCCTCCCAGGAGGGCAGAATTAGCAGAATACAACAGCCCCAGGGCTATCCACAACAGGTTTCTCTGTTCATTTTTTTTTTTTTTTAGATGACCTTTCTATTGGTGAGAGTAAGGTATTGAAATCACCCATAACTACTGCAGTGGTATAAATTCATGATTTTCGGTGTGATAGTGTTTCTGCTATGATCACAAGTGCTTCTGTGTTTGGGGCATATATGTTTAAGGTTGTACTATATGTTGGCTGATTTTTTTTTCACTTTAATGAGTACAAAGTATAAGTCTTTACCTCTTCTGACTAGTTTTGGCTTCGAGTCTGTTTTGTCTGATATTAGACCAGCTACCCCTTGTTTCATAGGTTCATTTGCTTGGACTACCCTTGTTGTAACACAGTTTCTGCCTTTGATAGATGGATCCTGCTTTCTAATCCAATCTGTTGGTCCATGTCTTCTATTGGGACATTGAGACCACAAACGTTCAGAGTCATTATTGAAAATGTGCATTGATTCCTGTCATTTTGTTGATTTTGCTTAATTTTCCACAATCTCTTTTCATACTTGCCCTGACATGTGTTATTGTTGTTTCTGTCATTGTTGTTGCTGTTCTCTGTAACCCCTCAGGTCTGTTTATTATCATCATCATCTCCAGATTGAAACATGCCTTCCATTGCCTTCATTAGAGCTGGCTTCATACTCATAACTTTCTCTAGCCTGTTTTATAAAGTTTTTATTTCTTCTTCAGTTTTAATGGATAGTTTTCCTGAGTTCGCACTTTTGGACTTTCAGGACTTGGACACATCTCTGGGCCCTTCTGGCTTTAAAGGTTGCATAATCAGGTGTCAGTCTCCTATCCTGCCTCGATACGGATCTTGACCTTTTCCCCTGCAGCTTTCTGTACTCTTTTATTCTTTGTTTTTATAATATTTGTTTTATAATATTTTAACTCTGTCATGGAGAATTTCTTTTCTGATTTTGTATATTAGTGTGCCATAGGTGTCTTAGACCTGGCTAGCCATCTCTTTCTCTATGTTTGGGAAATTTTATTCTATGATTTTACTGAAGATATTTTTATGCCTTCAGCATGGTCTTCTTCTACATCCATCATATGGCACTTAGGTGGTTTTTGTTTTGTTTGTTTTTTAGTTCTAGACTTCTTCCATGTTCTGTTCATATATATGTCTTAAAATTTCTCATTGACTTTTACTGAACAATTTCTAAACCTTGTCTCCCATCCTTGGCTCTCAGTTCTCAGCATACCGAGTTCTGCTCAGAATTTCCACTGAAGCTTATGATTGGTTTGAGACTTTCATTTCCAGCATCATTTTAAGTTGGGTTTTCTTCAAACATTCACTCTATTTTCATGCTTGTACTGACTTCTTTATATCATGCCTCTCATGGTCTTTGGCATGTTCAAATTGTTTGACCATGGATAAACTCATTCTCAATTCTTTGTAATTTCTTCCCTGTAACTCCAGTAGGAAACGTTTCTATGGAAGTTGTAGTTTTTGGAGAAAACATGTTATTTTGATGGTATGTCATGATTTTTATTTCTGTGTTGGGATTCTTTATCTGGGGTTGAGTTTTTCTTCTTTCAGCAGATGTGTTTACAATGTTCAAGGAAGAAACAATTCATTGTAGGGTTGAGATCTCCATTTCCTATGTCTCTGATATTTGAAGATACAGCCAGCCTCTGATCAGGTGATCTGCATCTCTGCTAGATTCTGTTGTCTTTGGCCTTTTTGTCTAGTTCTCCCCCTCGGACTTACAATGCTAACCTTTTGTATGAAGCCACACGTGTTCCTAGCATGATGGTCATTTCCTCTGTTCATGGAGGATCATGTCACTTCTCCCTGACTCTTCTCTTGCCTTTGTTCTTTCTCCCTGATGTCTCTATTCAGGCACCCAAACCACCCTTTCCTTAGTTTAGCAGGCTATTATTATTTAACTCAAACGTATTTTTAGGTCCCTTGGATAGACCCAATGGAACTGACATTTCTGATGACTCCACTTACTGAAAACTGAGTCCTTGTCTAAATTCCCTAGATGCAGTTAGGGTTACCTCTCATAGCAGAGAATGGTGACAGTAGGAGATAAAAACTGGTCAAGCACATGAGAGACTGGGACCTCAACTTATCCTTGGTCAGGAGCCAGAAATGGGATTGGCCCAGCCCCGGATTGAGACCAAGGATGCCAGAAGTGGTTGGAATTTCTGTTTTCTGGTTTGGCTTCCTGTCCACCTTCTTCTCCTTTTGTATAATCTATACGGACACTATTGTTTGGAAGCCATATGTGAAGACAGGATTGTAACTGAGAGGCATCTGGATCCTTGGTGAATGAATGGTCAGGGGCCTTTCTAGCTCACATCCTATGTCTTACCCATTTCCACATAAGTCTTATATTAAACTCATAGCAGCCAAAGGGCATGCATTTCCTGGGATATAATCTCTTTCATCAGGCCCAGGCATCAGCTTCATTTTTTCAGTCTTTGCCTCTTCTCTCAGATTCTCACCCCATTTCTCAGGCCCTGGCCTCCTCCCTCAGGTATTCACCTCTTCCCTTAGTTACTCAACTCCTTCCTCGGGGGCCTCGGCATTTCTATCACAGATCATAGATCTCTCTTCCTTCCGTAGATCCTCATGCCCCAGTGTTGTGGATGGCTCTGGTGCTGGCTGTATTTGGATGTTAATTCCAATCCCCCAGGATGGGTTGTCTGGAATGAGGAATGAGTCACATACTCAGGTGACTATTTGTGAACTTCCCCAAATAAATAAAGGGACCAATCACTGGGCGAGTAAGAAGAACTTCCAGGTTGGATGGAGGAAGAGAGGAAGCAGGAGAGAGTTAAGGGCTTTTGAACAGGAACAGCGAAAAGGCAAAATGTAGCTGCTAGTGTCTCCCAGTTTCATGGTGGATCCACCAGGATTCACCACTGGAGGAGTTAGATTTAATATGGCTTCTAAGATTAGGATTCCAGTTGTTGAGCCCAGAGATTGAGTTACCATTGTTTCTGAACTAAGTTTGTGTGGTGTTTTCCTTCTCTCGGTAAATCGACTGGGTTTCAGAGAGAAAGGTACAGAGGCAAAACATGGGTTTGCCTGATGTGCACCACGAAGGCTGTGGGGGATTTTGAAGCATGGGGCTGGTGTGGTAGCTACCAAGGGAGCTTAGCGTGTTGGGTGGAGACGTTTCAGGGGTTCCAGGCCAGATGCCGAGATGGGAACGCCTCACTGGGGCCATGTGGCCCACTGATGTGTGGCCCACTGATGCCCAGCACAGCACAGGACATTGTTAGTTCTTTTATTCCTTCACAGAGACTGGAGACCACCAGCCCTACCTCTCCAAGTTCTTCAAGGCACCTCCAATCCTTAGTGCATACACCGCCTTTCTAGCCATGTACCTTCCCAGCCCAGGGTGGCAGGTTGTGTGGGACTCCCCTACCATAGCCCCTTCCTGGTTTTCAACTTCCCTTTTCTAGTAGTGACCAGTGCTACCCTTCTCACCCCTCTTCTGGGTTTGAAGTTCCCACAAGGAAGGGCTAGCTGGTATTACAGAAGCCCCTGGCCCTCTGAGGGAATTGTTTATTCTTGCTCAACACAGTTGTAGACAGGAACTAATAAACTCAGTCTCAAGAGGGAAAACTGGCTGCTCTGCAGTTACATGAAGATGCGATGGAGAACGGAACCCAGGGCCTCATGACCGCCTGTTAAGTGCTCTACTACAGAACTGTATACCTCTCTCTTTTTCTGAGATGTGGTCTCACTAAATTGCCCAAGTTGGCCTTGGATTCTCTCTATGCACCACACTGTTCAAAGACAATCCATCTTTCTTCATGTATCACCCTTCCCAGAGGCCTGGATTACAGGTCTAGGCCACCACATCTTGAATTGTAGATTAGATCTGAACACAGCTGTATGCATGCTCCCATGTTTTTACCTTAACAGAGACCTGAGGGAGCAAGGTGGAAGGAGTGGAGAAGGGATAGAGCCTCTAGGAACTGCTGATTTGGGAATCTGCATCCTGGGTTAACAAACACCTTTGGGCTAGCCAAAATCCCTTCACAGACCAGGGCTCCACATTCGTTTTCTGGCTCACAAATGCAGGCTACTGAGCACACACAGACACATAGCTGGGGAAGCAAATAAACAGGCAGGGAAAGTTGATGGCCCCTGAGTATTAATCCCAGTGCTTGGGAGGCGGTAGGAAATAAGTTTCTACTCAGCAGATAGGAAATGGAAACAACCCAAACGTCCTTCATGCTGAGAATGTGGTACATACACACTCCAGAATCCTATACAGCTGTAAAGAAAAAGGAAATCATGACCTTTGCAGATAAATGGATGGAACCAGAAAAGATATTGAATGTGGTAGAAGGTAAGTCTCCATTGCTGAAGACACCATGCACTTCAGAGGCCTATGAGCGAGAACTGACCTCAAAGCCTTCTTCCTGAGGACTCTCATGATACCAGAAGGTGCCATGCAAGCTTCCAAAGCAGGGAGGCAACCAACCGTTATCCCTAGCTATGCCTATGAGCCACATCAATGACTAACCTGGCCCAATAAGCCTATGGACGCAGTAGTGGCACACACACCTTGATGGCAACCAGTGGTTGTGGAATTGTATGTATACCTTCACTTGTACTGGAAACCTGGCTAACTACTAGGTGCTGGTAAAATCAGGGTTTTTGGAGAATCGACAGCCACTAGTTTATATGTGGTTTTTCAAAGGCTTATGTTAGAGTTGACAGGTGTGAGCTTCTGTGGTTAGGTTATTATGGGCACTGATCCACTTAATTTCCACTGTTTCTCCTGTTTTGATTTTCATTCTAGACAGGGTTTCTTTGTGTAGCTCTTGACTGTGCATCTTAGAACTAGCTCTGTAGACTGGGCTAGCCTCAAACTCACAGAGATCTGCTCACCTCTGCCTCCCAAGCGCTGGGATTAAAGGTGTGTGCTCCCACCACTTAGCCCTATTTCTCCTTTGTAACAACGGCTTTGGGCCCATTGCAGGTTGGTCTGATTCAGGTAAAGATGTCTGACAATAAACAGTACAGACGGGGCTTTAAGTGAATCACTAAATAAATCACTTTTTAATAATAGGTCTTTTTTACCTTCAGGAGCATGTGTAGAGGTCAGAGAACTTAACAGGAGTTGGTTCTCTTCTTCCCCTGAGTAGCAAGGATTTTAAATTCAGGTTGCTAGGGCTGTCACTTGCTGAGCCAAGATACATTCCTTAGGCTTTGCTCATGTACTTAAAAATGTCATTTTTCAATGATGGATACCTGAGGGTAGACTCCCCTGAAGCTGGAGAGATAGGTTGTGAGCTACCCCATGTGGATGTCAGGACTTGAACCCAGGTGCTCTGCAAGAGCAGTATGTGTTCTTAACCACTGAGCCACCTCTCTATTGCCATCCATGTATTTTTTAAATATGTATTTTTATGTATTTTTAAAAATAGATGCTGGGACAATCAAATTGCAATTGTACTTAGATTCTTTTAGTTTGATCAAAAAAATGTAACATTTAAATATGGGGACTACCAAGTGTTAATCTTCCCCCAAATGATGAAACTACAGCCTACATACTTAGGTTGAAATGTGAAAATTCTTATTAATTCTTCTGACAGAGGCTTTTGGTCTCTAGCCCAGGCTGCCCTCTGCCACACGGGCTCCGTGTCTCAGCAAGCACACGCTTAACTGACGTGAAATTCCTTTACCAGCATGAAAAACAGAGAGGTGGTAGATTGCCTCTTAGGGTCGACAGTCTTTTGAGAGTATAAATCCTTTTAGGAATCAGAGATCTCTGCTAGAGGCCTTTGCAGTCAGTCTCCTTACCAGCCGAGGTTGGTGAGCCCTGACTGGCTTTTGAAACAGTTGGGCAGTTTCCCACACTGCAACTCCTCCTGCCTCGAGGTAGTTTCCACCATTTTATGGACCCAGAAGAGGAGGGTGGCCCTCATGACTGCTAACTTTGGGTACGCAGTTCCCAATAAAGGGTGGCTGCCGGGTTCTGGACTCGGCCTCTTTCTTACCCTGCCCCCATCCCACGGTCATCCTTCATCAGTACTTTCAAGGTTTCCTTTCCTTTTGGTTCTCTCAGCCATTTCTCCCAAACATATCCTTCCTTCACGTTTGCCTCCTGAACTCCATCCCCACCATACAACCCCACAGCCAGTTCTACACTTGGCTCACTTACTCAATTCTTCATTCTGACTTTTAATTTTTAAAGTTTTCCCAAGTCCATTACAAAATAGCCAATGCAAATATTCAATACAATGAAAATATTCGGGGGCTGGAGAGATGGCTCAGCGGTTAAGAGCACTGATTGCTCTTCCGAAGGTCCTGAGTTCAAATCCCAGCAACCACATGGTGGCTCACAACCATCTGTAATGGGATCTGATGCCCTCTTCTGGAGTGTCTGAAGACAGCGACAGTGAGCAGAGCCCAGAGCAAGCAGGGCCAAAGAGAGAAGACAAAGCGTCTGAAGATAGCTACAGTGTACTTACCTATAATAAATAAATATTTTTTTAAAAAAATAAAGTATTCTCATTATAACCATATGAAATAGCCCAGAAGTACAGCCTGGCATGAAAGCAAATACCTCCCCTCCCCTGTGCGGACTGAGGGGGCCTTCCATATTTCCACCAGTTGTCGACGTAACTGTGTGCTGCACTTTCATGTGGACAGAACATCCCAATTTTTCCTCAGATGCGTGGGCCTAATTCAGTCTTTTTTCACACTACGCAGTATTTTGTAGAAAAAGTGTGCCCTAATTTCTTATTACTGCCTTGTAGATTATTTCAATTTTGTATTTTTATGGATTCTTGGATATTAACCTTTCAAAGTTCTCACTACCAGTTACATGCAGCAGCTCTTATCAAGATCGGCCACTTATGTTTGTTTTTCTGTTAATTTATTCCTTTACACTTGTTGGATCTTTGGATTTTGTTTGTGACTTTGCACTTACGGTAATACTATCTGCCCAGGTTGATTTTCTTTTGCTCACTGATTTGAGAACCATCACAGCACAATAGTGAGACATGCGGATTCTGGGGCAGAACACAGGCTTACATCTGTCTGTCACTTGCAATGTTGTTCCAGAATCGTTGGTTTACTGTTAATGCTCATTTTATTAGGTTGGTAAAATAATACACACTAACCCCAAGGATAACCGCAACACATGATCAATGTTCCACGACAGCCAGTCTTTTACATTTTGCACATCAATTCTTTTATTATCAGGTCACGAATATTTATTTACCTTTATCTACAGATCCTTGTAAGAATGGAGTTTTAGAATGTATTAATTAGCATATGTTAACATATTATACATCATAATGGATTGCATTATATTTTCATACAGGGCCTCTCTTTCACACATGCACACACACAAATAAATATATAAATTAAAAAAGAAAATCCCACACAGAAATGCCCACGGGCCGACTTAAACTAGAGAATCCCTCATTTATTCTTCTCACTCAGGTGATTTTAGATTGTTTCATTAGCCATTAAGTAACGAACATACATTGTAAACTTGTAGAACTGATTTCATATAAAACCTGAGGCGACCTTTAAGAGATACTTTATATTATAACAAGCAGTGTGCACGAACACTTACACTTCTGTAAGGGCTGTGCACACAGTCTGTGCCATCAAAAGTGAAAAGGTAGGCCTGAGAAGACGAGAAGACATCTGTGGAACTTCTTCGCGCTCTCGACTTGTGGTCAATGCGAGTCTATCGACTTGTATAAAGACCCACCTCATCAGTCCTTGCAACTTGCCTCTGCACTAGCTGCCGACCACCCAGTCTCCCCCCTGCCTGCTCAAATGCGCACCCCGTCACCACATTCTGCTGAAACCCCCAGAAAGGGTCCTTTACATACCTGCTCACTAACACCAACCCCAAGGACATTCAGTTAGTCAAAGATTAGGCTAGATATGAAGATATGGACTTGTACTGTCAGCACAATGTCCCACACACAACCAGAACATACGCAGCAATTACATCACACAAGATTTCTTCAATAACTGATGCTTTTGACAATTTACAATTATTTATTTATGTAGGAGGTCATAAAATAGTCTTATACATGAGAAAATCCACATTTAAATGAGTAAGAAATATAATGGCAAGCAATAGAATTTAGTGTTTATAAATGGAACCATCAATAATTAGCAGTCGGAGAAGACAGACAAACTAAGTTTAAAAACTCAAGCCATGAATTTCAATATTTTTAAATTACAAGAAGTTTGGAGGTAATACATAGCTTACTATATTTTTCAGTGATCTCAAAACATTTGTAGAAAGTGTCATAAACAGGAAAGGAAAACAAGACAAGGACTCTGGGAAGCCAAGGAGTAGTCACAGCAGCTTGGTAAAGGTTCATGTGTATGTGTTCTTCAATTTACACTTGTTCTCATTGTAAGAGAAAAGGCTAATATGGTAATATGAGGACTCTAGGTATATGAAAATAACTATTTAATAAACCCGAACACTGTGAAATGCGCCCCGCACTGCACACAGAATCGGAGTGAATGCGAGCTGATTCTTAATGCTTCTGTATAGAATAGCCAGTCCTAAATGTTACAGTGTCACTACCCACAGCTCTTCAGAAAGCAGCTCCAACTAGCTTAAACTAGTCAGCGTCTGTTGTGTTTTCTCATCTCCTTACTAAGCACGTTCCTGTAAACCCTTTGAGATTGCCTTCAGTACTCTTGTCATTCCGTGGGCCATGAATGGCCACAACCTTTATAAAAAACCACTGAGGCTGGAGAAGGACTCATCAAACTACATGTTTCTGTTTGTGACCTACAGGAGACCTTAATACCTTAAAACCCACAGTTCCAAAGACAATTCAGAACTTGATTATAATATATACTTTTTGTCATGAATAACTGGCTAGTGAGGTTTCTATAAAACAAGACTTAATGTTATATTTAGCATAAATATCAATTCTCAGGAATATTTTAAGTATTTGACTGTTAAACACATATGAATGCAAGACAAACTGGGTCAAGTTTTACATAGAAAAGATATAAATACTGCATAATATGTAGTGGATATTTGCACGTACCCTTTTATATTTAAAGCATAAAATATAACTTGCAAATCTGGTGCTTCTAACGTGCCTTCTTAAGACACAGCGAGCAAAGTCTCTCCGTGGTACAGAAGCCCCCTGGTTCAAGGCTTTCCAACAGGCTTGTAGCATGCATCAGGCTGCCAGAGGCGAAGATCAACAAGAACCTGGTTGAGTTTCTGCATCCAGAGATCCCGCTCTTCCTTAGTATCTGCAGAGAGCCAGTTCCTGCAAGGGCAAACAGAGGTCAGCTTTCATCGCACCATTCCACCCCTTCCCCCACGCCCCCAATGCCTTGGAAAACATAAATCCCTCAAGGAACTAAGACTTGCTGCCTACCAATAATTGGATGCAAACCAATAGCCATGCAGGGAAGTGCTTCTCTGTACAATGGTGTACCACCATTCTTGATATGGTTAACTAATCCTAAGTCACACTAATTTATTAGTGCTCCCCCTTCTTTCTTTTTTTTTTTGAGATGGAATCTCAGGTCGCACTGAGTGACTTCCACACATCCCCATACCTCTATCTAGAAACCACCGGATGAATAGAGTCACGTTCTAATCTCCATCCCTATTCACAACCTGTTCACTGACGACTGACTTCAAGCTTGTTGGGCAGTCTTTTTGCTGACTTGACATAAGCTAGGGTAACCCGGGAAAAGGAAAGCTCAAATGAGAAAACATCAGATTGGCCTGTAGGGTAACTCTATGGGAACATTGTCTTGATTAAGAACTGATGTGGGTGGGCCCAGCTCATTATGGGTGGGCCTACCCCTGGGCAGGTGTTCTGGGTTCAAGAAAGCCTAACGAGCAAGCCATGAGGATTGAGCCAGTGAGCAGCGTTCTTCTGTGGCTTCTGCTTCTGTTGCTGTCTCCAGGTTCCTGCTTGAGTTCCTGCCCTGACTTCCCTCAGTGATGAACTGTGTTATGAAAGTGAAAGCCAAACAAACCTTTCCAAAAATTGTTTTTGGCCACGGTTTTTATACTTAGTGATAAACTTGTCATTACTGACATTTTCCATATGCCTAAGAAAAAAGACAGAAATTACTTAGTTGACAGAAATAAGCATGGTACCAGTACATACTTGGTGACACAGAGTGTGTCCCTGCATTGGCTGACAAGAGTCTCTCGGTCATCTTCTCTTTGTGGTCGGACAGTAATTAATTCCAGAGTGTTACGTCTTGCACAAAATTCTCTGTTGGCTGGTTCTATCTGATGACTGATACAATTGGCCAGATTTATCCTTCCTATGGGATTCTTTAAAAATAAAATGTACAAAGTATTAGTAGAAACCAAGCAAGGTCATTTAAGTCAGTAAGTATTAAGCAGTTTTTAGGGTTATGAATTAAAGTTAAAAGGCCATTAGCTTAACATGTTTAACAACCATGAAACAAACAAGCACAAAGCAGTCAAGCACAGGGAATAGCTTCGCTTAAGTCATGTACACATCCCCCTCTGAGCAATTCTCTTAGCAAACACTGATGACCCTAGGACTCCTCACCTGCGTCAGGCTGCACGTATACTTGCTTTAAATAAACAATGGAAAAATGCTCCCCCCTTATCAGCCACTTAATAACAGACAGATTATTCTCAAACACAAAAGCACACAATCCAGGAACCACAGGCAATGGATTGATCTGCCCCACCAGGGTTTGGGCACATGCTCAATAATCTACACCTGTGCTCCCCTGGACAACACCATGTAGATCATCTCACGACTACGCGTGCATACACACGCATCCATGTGTCTCCACATTTGAACATGCACTCACTCATACATCCACAAACTTTGTAAATCACTAGAAAACAATATAGATAAACTCACTTTAGATAACAGAAGCGTCCTCAAACATTTTTAAAATAGAATTACCATATGATACAGCAGTCCCACTAGAGGAATTAATGGGATTGCTCTGGAAATAAAACCAGTATGTCAAAGAGATCTCATTGCGGGATTACTCGTAATAGTTATGGAGAGAACACAAAAGGCATCAAAATGTGAGCTAACTAAAGACTGTGGCACTCACACACAATGGGCGACCTGAATGAAAACAGCTTTGTGCTCTGTGAAAGATGAACAAGGATGAAGTCAGAAATATTATGGCAGTTGAAATGAATCAGGCACAAGACCAGGCTACACACTCCTTGGCATATGCTCAAAGGATTGGAGATCCTATCCAGATACTTGTTCAGCCATGTTTATGGCTGCTCAATTCACAATAGTTAGAAAATGGGGACAACGTAAATGTCCTTCAACCGATCAGTGGATAATGAGAATGTGGTACATACACAGTATGGAATACTATTCAGCTGTAAAAAATGTTTCAGACAAATGGAACAAGAAAATATACTAAGTGAAGTACTCTAGACCCAGAAAGACAGACACTGTATGTTCTCACTCTCATTTGTGGCTCCTAGTTCCAAGTACAGTCTCGAGTACATGACCTGAAGTAAATACAGAGAACAAAAAAGTAATTTCTCTGACTGCAAGATAAAGATGATCTTTGTTTTGTATTTTTGATGTTAAGACAAGGCAGTACAAGCAAGCAATATAACAGGCTGATAGATCCAATTCCTTTAATAGAAAGTTAAGTCAAACCAAAGACGAATGAAATGTAATTTCAATCCCCCTCTCCCCCCAAATATTTAAAAAAAAAAATGGTAAAGAATCGAGAACATTAGTGCCTGGTATAACGGTATGTGCTTGTGACCCCCAGAGCTTAAAAAGCAGGAAGAAGCAGAAGGTAGGATCAGGAGGATCTAAAGTTTGGCCCCTGAGGGTTAGATAGTCATAGAGTCTATGCTCAAGTTGGAGGCAGAAAGAGCTAACTGGGAATAGCATGGGATTTTAAAACCTCAAAGTGACACACTTCCAAAAAGGCCACACTTCCTGCCCTAGTCAGGGTTTCTACCTCTGTGATGGAACACCATGGCCAAAGCAACTAGGAGAGGAAAGGGTTGATTTGGTTTACACTTCCAATTCCTCATCAAAGGAAGTCAGGACAGGAATTCAAACAGAGCAGGAACCTGGAGGCAGGAGCTGAAGTAGAGGCCAGGGAGGGGTGCTCCTTACTGGTTTGCTTATCATGGCTTCCTCAGCCTGCTTTCTTATAGAACCCAGGACCACCAGGGATGGCACCACCCATAGTAAGTTGGGCCCTGCTACATCGACTACCACTTAAGAAAATGCCCTACAGCTGGATCTTCTGGAGGCATTCTCTCACTGGAGGTTCCCTCCTTTCAGATGACTCAGCTTGAATCACACTAAAAAGGAGAACCAGCTGGCACACACCCTAACCCTTCCCAAAGGCTTCACCAACCTGAGTCGTGAGCTCAAATATACGAGCCTCATTCAAATCATGACAAAGGCCATACACAGAAGACACAAGGAATGTACCGAAGTGTTCCTGAGAGCGGAGAGAGCGGAGAGCGTTTTGGAGAACATGTAGTTCTATTTACAGACTCAACTGATCCAGAGTCTTCACCTACTTGATTCAAATCCTAGCTCCACTTTTTACACCTCTGACAACAACTGCAAACTGATTGCAACATCAACAGCATCACACAAATTCTTAGGTAGCAGAGAAAAACTAGTTTTGCACAATCCTCTATGCATTCCGTATATACCCTTCTCCGAGGAAGAGAGTCCTGTGATGTGTGGCTTTGGGTTATTTCTTCACCTTCCATGACCTTGCTCCATGAACTATTTATTAAAGTTCATGTTCCTCATGCCCTGTCTTCAATCTCACTGGCCTTATCAAAAGCCACACAGCTACATTCTAATGCAACGCAGAGATAATCTAAGTTTGCATAAACACAGTAAACCAATTCATTGTGACAGGTCTGTTCGAAGGAATCCTACACATCAGAGGAAAAGGAACAAACTAGGGCCACCTGTGGCCATCCGGACTAACTGCTCATCGCACACCGACCAAACCGCAGATATGTGGTATCATTTATGTAATAGCTAACAATATGCACTTATAATGACACAACTAAAATGCTAAGAAATACAAAGGCGCAGTACACTCTTATCACAGGCAGTATCTCTGGGGGAGAAGACAAAGTCATATGGGGAGTTTCAACTGGAGAGCTCACTCAAATCATTTTTTGTTTTTTTCATGCTTTCTTGAATCTCTTAAATGTTTTAGAATATATTTTTTAAAAGTAATAATTTTAGGGCTTGGAGAGATGGCTCAGTGGTTAAGAGCACTTACTGATCTTTCAGAAGACCCAGATTCAGTTGCCAGAACCCACAATGTGGTTCACAACCATCAGTACACCAGTAGCAGGGGGGACTGATGCCCTCTCCTGGCCTCCACGGCACCAGGCACACACGTGGTGCAGACATACATGTAGGCAGTACACTTATACACATAAAATAAAAATAAATCTTTTTTTAAAAATCATAATTTTAATGACTACTTAGTAACTGTTAAAACATTATACGTAAGTCTATTGCTTTAGAAAGATATTAGAATATCTTATAAAAAAAAAAGTATTTGTTTTTGTTTGAAAAAGACAAATTCATAGTCTGTGGATTTGGGCAAGCAGCACCATCCTTGCCTAGCAGGTGTACCAAACACAAGGCTGTGGGCTCAGTCTTTAGCACTAGCTGGGTGGAAGTAGGAGGGTAAGGGAAACGATTCGTGGATGTGTATACGTAATCACTACTATATATTGTTAGCTATAGAGGAGCACATAGCCAGAACATGAACAGTTATTCGTCATATTCTTACAGAAAGGGATCTTAGGAGTGGGGATGGGGGACATGCATTCATGAAGCACCACAGAAGCCCACCAGGACTTTCCCCACTGACTTAAGTTGTATCAATTACCTTTCGCCTCTCATCATCTGGGTAAGTCCAGTAAGAGATACAGTTGCCAGAGAGAACACACCATCTTCGATGCCAGGCACCAAAGCCACTAACATCTTCAAATATGGTCTGGAAGTTAATTGAAACACTGATATCAGAAACATCCATCCATCATCCCTCCTTCCCTTCCCTCCTCCCTCCCTCTGTTTCTCCCTCCTTCCTTCCCTCCCTCCATTTCTCCCTCCCTCCTTCCCTCTGTTGTTCCCTCTCTCTATCCATCCATCCATCCATCCATCTATCTATCTATCTGAGACAGAGTGTCTCTGTGTAACATCTCTGGCTGTTCCTGGAACTTACTCTGTAAATCAAGCTGGTCTGGCCTTGAACTCACAGAGATCCTCATGCCTCTGCCTCCTAAACGCTGGGATTAAAAGTGTATACCACTGGGCTGACATTAGAAACTTAAGAAAAAGATTCCATATGCTATGATAGATTTATGTGAAAATATATTTGCATGATTTTATCTTGTCTTTCAGTTCAGTAATAAAAGTTTGATTGTCCCTATCAAAAATGCATCGAAGAATATCTAGATCAAGCTGGACACGGTGCCACATGCCTTTAATTCGGAGGCAGAGGCAGGTGGTCAAGGTGAGTTCTAGGACGGCTGGGGCTGAGAGACACTGTCCTAAAAACCAGCAAGCCAGAGTGATGGGACACGGTCCTAAAAACCAGCAAGCCA